>AWUE01016507.1:0-30992 GCA_001974825.2 Corchorus olitorius
GCATATCGGTTTTTAAGAGAAGGTTAACAAAATGAAAGGTAATTAAATTGCAAACATCTTAGCTCCAAATCAACGTCCTAAAACAATAGCAAGGATAGCAATCTTGAATAAGACGCATCAGCACATGATAAGCATATTGCTATTTGGCTATAGGCTATTCGAATTAAGAACATAAAATTGATAGAAGTAACGCAACAGCAAATTTCATGCCAAGTCAATTCACCAACTATGTGCCTTTCATCAGGGCCACATTCAATTTAAAGAGAATAAAATAACCCAAACCCGTCAAATATAACTGAAAACATCAACTTCAACTTAATAATTTCAGTAAACAAATGAAACAAACATATTATGAAGTTACTAAATAAGAACCCTTTAAAGAGAGAAAAAGTTTTCAATTCCCTAAGCATTCACCCATACAAAGTGAATCCCCTAAACATCTCAAAAGAATCATCTGCGGAGAAAAGGCTTAAAGATTATTAAGTTGGTTCAAATTCTATTTAAAAATTTATAAAAAAAAAAAGGTTCAAATAAATTAGAGGCAAAAGGAAAAAAAAAAAACAACACACACACACAATTAGGAATGGAGTGCATATAACTCAAATGAAAACCAAGATAAGGACTCAATACAATCATCACAAAAATCACCCATACCATCCAAGTCTTGCTTCCACGACCATCATAAACACCAAAGAGTGAGGCAGAAGCATCTATGGCTGCAATAATTTGCACCAATTCCGAATCTTCATGAACCTGCAAGAAGTAACCAAAAAGACTCTTAAAGCACAAGTAAGATGAGATGCAAAATGTTGTATTATATTTCCCCCTTTAAGAAAAATAAATAGAATAAAATAATAAAAAACCACCAAGGTAAACAAACACTTCGCATTTAATTTAGTCCACTTGTAAATATTTGACAATCAAAAAAAAAAAACTCCAAAGTGGCAGGAATTATCCAGTAATTCCTTTTTCTTTCATTCAACAAAGCTTTAAAGTTTAAACAAATTAAAGGAAGTAAGCTATCACAATTGAAAACTTTAAAAACATACTAAAAACAAAGAAATTCGCAGAAGAATATAAGAAAGCCTACTAAAGATTCAAGCTTACTAACCATGATAATCAGAATGCGGACAAATACATCAACAAAATCAGTGAAAAGGTACAAAGCATGCTTCACATGGTCCATGCCACGCAAGTGTGCCTTCTCAATGATCTCCTGTGCGTCCACTACCATGTAGCCCACAAGCACTAAAAGCCCGAAGTGCACCTGTAAGAACAGTTAAGGGCGAAGAAGAATGTGAGCAGCAGCTTTTCAAATGCTAAAGGAACACAGAAAATATTGAATTATCAATCCTTGCCTCAAACATGAAGAGGGCTAGGGAACCACCAAAGATAGCAGAAGCAAGATGCAATTAGAAAAGGATGGACGCACCAGATGAAAACATGCCACCAAGGTAAAGATACTCTCTACGACTTGCTACCATAGCAGCCCCTGAAAAACATGCAAAATTGTAAGCCAGTGTGGTTCCCACAACACCCAAGTTATTCTTCTACCACTACTAAAAACTGTGAATATGAACATAAGTGTCTTATCTCAGTCAGATAAGCATGATATTGATCTCACAAGTTTCATTATACCTTGGGTCTATCTCAATGGCCAAATGAATCAGCGGACCACTTGCAGCACCTTCAAACAGAGCGGATGCCATCAGAAGAGAAACTCTCTTTCCCCACATAATATCCCCACAAAGAGTTACAAAAATGAGAAATATAAAGTGCTGCATATTCTTGCCAAGTTGACAGCTGCAAAGAAAGTGTAAATACTCAATACTGAGGACATTAATTTACCAAGGAAACATTAAAAGGGAAACATGCAGTCGGGAAAGCGTTTCTAGGGTTTCTACAAAGAAAAATTAACAGAGATTATCGCATTTGACTAAGCTCTTATTCAACAACACCGAAATCTCGTCGAGCAATGAGTTACGGCGAGAAGAAAACTCAATTAAATTGAATAAAAAGACATTAAAATCATTCTAGTGTTTTTTTATTTTTCTTTCGAGTGACAGAAGAATATTGAGAATGCGACATAACAAACAACGAATTGAGATAAAGAAGTAAGAGAGTATCGAAAGAGAAAGAAATAACCTGACAGAGCTCTCCAAAAATAGAGCCGGAATCGGCCTCGGTCAAATAAATCGAGAGTGTCGAGGAAAGCGCCGGTCGGAGAAGATGGATCGCGAAGGTTTTCGGTGGAAATCGCCGGTTAAACATAAAATGAAGAAAGCCTAAGAGGGAGAAAACCGTCGAGAGAAGTGGAGTCTTACAGTATGTTTGGATAGGATGGGATCACTTAATATTTTAATAAATAAAAACTTTGTTGGAGTACCAACAAAGGTGGACTTATAAGGATCAGGAAGGACTAAAATTGGTCCTTCAAAACCCATGGACCAAATCTAATTTCCAATCCAAACATAGATCACTAATTAAAAGGACCTCTCATCCCGTCCCTTACTGGTCCCTCAATCCAAACACACTGTTAACAAACGTCTGAAACTGAAAGTGAAAATGTAAAAGAAAGGATGAGTCTCGGTGACAACTCTTAAATGAAAATGGGCTGAATCCCAATCCGAAGCCCAGCGTTAACTCTTGTTGTTTTGGGCCAAGTGGGCAAATAATAATTTAATTATTATTGGGCTAGGCATCAGTCAGTTATTTTTGCTACTAATTATGCATAAAATTTCACAACTTTCTAGTTTTAATTCTAACAAGCAGGGCGGCCTGCACTTGCGCTGCAGTCATCTTTTTATTAGGGCTATATTTTTTGTAGTTGTTTAAGTCGGTTAGTAAGAAGATATTGCATTGACGGTAAGTTAATCACTTTGGAGAAACTCATACATCGAAACAAATAATTCGCATATATAAAGCAAAACACATGACCCCTCTTTTATTCAAAAAATGCATTACCTAAATCTACTACATCTCTAGGTAATTCATCAAAATAAAGTTAATATTCTACTCCTCCATCTCTAAATATAAATTAAATGGAAGGATCTTATCAACGTCCACCTGGAAATTTTAGGAAACAGAACGGAGTCCATGTGAAACCATTTCAGAGAAATGTTAGGGAAGAAGAAACCCACCCAAATAGAAATGAAGACAAAAGGAAAACAGAACTGGAATGTCAATAGTTTACTTATAAATCAATCATTATTACAGATACATTTATAGCACCAATCCTTTGGAATTCCGGCAGAGGAGTTGAATCGGCAAATCTTAATATCCACACACAATTAATATGTAATTAAATCACATTTAATCATAAATATAAAAATAGTAAATTACAAAAAATGGCAACAGGAAAAGTAAGAGAGGAAATTTATCGAGGGCCTTTTTAGTCACCTGAAAAGTGAGAAAAGACCAAAAAAACCCAAAAGAAGGCACCACGTTAATCCTCAATTTGGCCTTTAAGTAATTTTCATTGTCACTAAAAAAATATATAGTATATATTAACAAGCAGGGCGGCATGCGCTTGCGCTGCAATCATCTTCTAATTCGAGTTATATTTTTTGTAGTTGTTTAAGTCAGTTAGTAAAAAGATATTGTATTGACTGTAAGTTAATCAGTTAGGAGAAACTTATACATCGAAACAAATAATTCACATATATAAAGCAAAACACATGACCTTTCTTTTATTCTAAAAGTGCATTACCTAAATTCTACTCCATCTCTAGGTAATTCATCAAAATAAAGCTAATATTATACTACTCCATCTCTATATAATTCATCAAAAATAAAGCTAATATTAATTGTTGCTTGAAATGTATGTTGATTATCAAAAAAACATAGTACGCTGCGGTCATTTTTTAATCTTGATTGCAATTGTTAAATTAATGAACTCGGGTAGATGAAAGAATTTGGCTTCTGCATAATGAAGGCCTAATTTTTTGTAGTCAAGGAGCATGTATAGTTGTCGTAGGAAAATTGAATTAGTTGAGAGCATTTGCAGGAGCATATGTAATTTACACAATGTATCATAAAATGATTGTACTTAGCATTGGCTAACTATGCTTTTGGAAATGTGGAAATATACTAAATATAAGCAACTAATAGAAACCTCAATAAAAAGGAAGTCGAATGATAAATAAAAAAAAATTGTAAAATAAAAGAGGAATAAGGAAATGTTAAATTTAAGTATCAAATAATATAATCAACAAATAAATCCAGATTTACCTCAAAATGTTGCGGTGAGAAGTAAAAGCTCTCATTTTAGGTTATGTCATCCTAAGGCGCTGCTAAATTAGATGGAAGGATCTTATCAGCGTCCACCTGGAAATTTTAGGAAACAGAACGGTGTCCATGTGAAACCAATTCAGAGAAATGTTAGAGAAGAAGAAACACACCCAAATAGAAATGAAAACGAAAGAAAAACAGAACTGGAATGTCAATAGTTTACCCATGAATCAACCATTATTGCAGATACATTTATAGCACCAATTCTTTGGAATTCCGGTAGAGGAGTTGAACCGGTAAATCCTAATATCCACACACAATAATATGTAATTAAAACACACTTGATCATAAATATAAAATAGTAAATTACAAAAAAGGGCAGCAAGAAAAGTAAGAAAGGAAATTCATCGAGGGTCTTTTTAGTCACCCGAAAAGTGAGAAAAGACCAAAAAAAACCAAAAGGAGGCACCACATTAATCCTCAATTTGGCCTTTATAGTCACTAAAAATAATATATAGTATATATTTTTGTTCTTGATAGCTAATAAACACACTGCAAAATCTATCCTAAAAATGACTCTCAAATCATCTTAATCCTAACTTAATAATTAAAATAGAAAAAAAAAACTATTCAAAAGAGAACAGGACTATGGGCTCTGTTGCAACAATAACCAAGGTAAAAGAAAAATTAAATTATGTTATATGATTTTACAAAGGTGACGAAATTTTTATCTACATATTTCCTACAATTTCGAAGTTCTTCTAATTGATGGAGTGATTGGTGGGAACGAAGAGTGTTTTTCATTTTCTGCAAAATAAAAAAACTAATTGATTTCTCATTTTTTTCCTAATCTGTTGTAAAGGGCAATATAGGTAAAGCCTATGAGATTCATTACACCAACGGGGAAATATGTCAACCCTTACCCTGGGCTTAGGAATATTATGTATCATTACACTTTATGGGTAAATTTAACCCATAATTACACTTGTGGATAATTCACCCCTTATTAAATGGTTTTAGTCTTTTATAATCCCTTTACAAATGGATTCTTTTTGCCCATATTCATTTCCTGGGCAATCTCTGTTAAAATTCATTTGACATTTACATATAGTATATTGTTGGAGTCCTCTCATGCTAATCTTTGCATAAAATAGCAAAGCTATACATGAACAACGAATTTGGCCAAAAAAAATATATGAACAACGAAAACTATAGGCGGCTGAGCAAAGTTATGAACAACGATGAAAATAAATCACTCATAGCCATGGATTCATTGATTGTTGTATAAAAGTTAGAGAGAAGAAACTTAATAAAAACGCAAGAAATTATTTATATTTAAAATAAGAGTGGAGTTATTACAATTTATTGAAAAGGGCCTAAAATATTTTAATTTTGCTTATTAATGAGGTGTCACCATATTGTGGCTTGACAGTGTATGAAAGATACACACTGTCAGTACATCAAATATAAACTCTTAAAAAAATCACTGTCAGTACATCAAATATAAACTCTTAAAAAAATCAATTCTGCCTTTCTTTTTTACTTTTTTTTTAAGAAACAAGTTGTACAATTGACTCGAGTATTACAAGTAGCAATATATTGAGTTCCTCGAGAACCGGCAGAACAATCACTCAATGGAATTTTTCAAGATTAAAGCTACGTTAGCTTAGATATCACCCAATTTTTTTTTAAATTTTAAATCTTTATTTGTTTATTAGTTTGTTTAATTTTGTAATTAGTTTATTTAAGACAATTTTAGTTTGGATTCATATAAGGATTTATTTTGTAATGAGATTTCAAGGGCATGACGTGGCACTTAACAAAACCGTTAATAGTTGGGAGAAATTGTCCCGATTTTGATAATTCAGGTGCAAAGTTTCAAATTAAAAATTTTAGGAATTGTCCCAATTTTGATTTTTTTTTTTCGCAATATCCAATCTTGATAGTTTAGATGGTAAAAGTTCCAAATTTAAAATTCAGAAAAAATATCTATATTGTGAAAGTTTATGGGGGAAAATGGACATTGACTTTAACATTGAAACTAATTTTCCTAGGACTAGAAATTCATTGGGCTTTCATAGGATCAAGAGTCACCATTGCAATGTGGCCCAAAAATTCCATTCCCAATGTTAATGAAATGTAACCCACAATTCTACAGGGTTGCCGGCCTAGTCCCGTAGCGCACCCCGGTTCCCTTGGGCCTTCAAGTTCACAGTAACGGTCATCAACATTCAAACCCAAAAGAAAACGTTTTATGGATATAATTTGGCCCCTAGACTTGTAAGAGCTTGACAAATTAACCCTTAAATTTTTAAAATTATCAATTGTACTACTGAATTTGTAAAAATAGGACAAATTAACTCTTTGGGAAGAAAATTGGTTAAATTCCATTAACAATTAGATGGAAATTGAACAAAAATTATCAGAGTTATACCAATTTCTATCGAAAAGAAAAAGCTAATTTTCATCCAATTATTAACCGAATTTAACTAATTTCCATCCAAAATGTTTAATTAGTCTATTATTTTACAAATTCATATATACAATTGGCAATTTTGGAATTTTAAGGGCTAATTTAGCTATTTCTTACGGTTTAGGGACCAAGATATCTATTAAGCCCAAAAGAAAAAGGAGAAAAGTTTTGACTTATATTGGCTAATTTATACTCGTTATCGTTAAGTAGTAAGTCACATCGAGTATTTTCTACATTTAACTTCTTTTATAGTCGTGAGTTGTGACCATTGCCAAATGAAAACTGTATTCCTTTTTTGTCCGTTCAAAGGGTTATTCCTTTATTTGAGTTTGACCAAGCTTCAACTATGTTGTTATGCATAACCTAACAAATACAATACAACCATCCTCTACCAAAAGAAAAAAAACTTATCTCCACTGATCATTTTCAAATCACTATCAAGAGTACAAAAATTTATTACTGGCAATTACCCATTTCTTCAAATTAACTTTTGTGTCTATTTTTTCTTTTAAATGAAAGGCATCAACATTGATGTGTAATGTATTATTATGCATCTACTATGACAAGTTAACTAAACGATATATAATTTGATTTGATTTGTATATAATGAGGAAAAGCCAATCAAGAATTGTTAAGATAATTAAGGATATGACATTTTTAAAGAAGTCCCCCAAATTCAGTAGTCATATTGGTGATTGCCGACTCCAATCAGATCAGAAAGCTATATATTTTAACATTTATTTTTTTTTCTATTCATCAAACTCAAATCCAAAACCTTATCTAAGGGGAATCTAATTCCTAACAACATCTATTAAAAATGTAATATGATTGATGAAATTTGTTAACAATTCTAATTTTATTAAACTCAATATTTATGCTTAATTAGAATAATAATCCTTCAATTAAACCTCCAAAAAACGAACATCTTATATACGCCCTCCAATCCAAAATAAGTGACACAATTCAAGTTTTGACTTATAATAAGTGACACTTATAAAACCAATACAATTTGTAATTTTTTTTTTTCATATATACCCCTAATTGATAGAGAGTTAGAGAAAGAGAATCTAAATGTAATTAATAAAAGGGTGGGGTGTTTAGGTCATTTCAAATATCTTTTTACTAAATTTAATGAGTTAATCATTATCTTAATATGTGTGATATTCTTAGCGTGTCACTTATTTTTGTCTTGGAGGGAGTACAGTCAATTCATATATATATATTGTATGGTCTACTTTGTCACAAAGTGTGTGACCCATTTAATTGTCCTTAATCATGGATTAATCATGTCCATTTACTATCTAATCAAAATCTTAATTTTTGCACTAGTTGATTGCTACATTCTATCCACCAATATTTTAACCAAAGCTGCCAAATTTTAGATCCCCTGCAGGAGAATGCCAGCCCAAGAACGGCCTTAATAGTCCTTGAGACATGAGCGCAGTTCAAACATTAAAGCAAAAACATGTCCATATAACTTCCCAACTACTCATATTGAAGACAAACAAGTGAGATCAGCCACTTCCATCTCCCCCCATACCAGCTCCTTCCTGTTTTCTCTTTCACTATATACATATATATATATATATATATATATATATACTCATCTTTTATTCTCCTATTTGTCTTTAATGTGATTTGATATGTGATATATATCTGCTGAATGTGGACGAACAAGAAAATTACATATCCATGAATGATTTTATTATGGCGACAAAATGGGGTCAAACTGCGGTGCCGTAGCCGTTGGGACATCTCTCTCTATATATATGAAATATGAATATCATGATCCATATATATAGATTAGGTCAGGCATAATAAGCCTCGATCCTTCCTTCGTTTTTTCCCCCAAATGACCTTAATTAAATTACGAAGTTTTCTACATCAAAAAGATTCTTAATTTATCTAAACGTTGCTTTCATTATTATCTATTGATTCTATGCTAACTTTTTAATCTTAATTATTTATATGATAAGTCATCGATTTGCTTTGACATGATGAGAGATTCATGACAAGGATCGAAATTAAAAGAATATATTCGAAGAAGTCTTTGTTTAATTATTACAATAAAACACAATTTTCTTGGTGCTAATGAAACTTTGACCATATATATTTTTTTAATTAATGTGTGCAAGTTGGAAAGTACTGCCAACATGCATCGATCTAAATCCTCAATATATATACTATATTCTTTGGATTCTTCGGATTGATATGAATATTAATAAGGAATTTGAGTTAGGGATTGCAAGACAGATTATAGCATTGGTAGTGATGAAGCCAAAGTCGATCGATCGAGTTATACTAAATGTAGGCAGAGAGATACAGTAATAGTATTGTTTTGAATTTGCATGGTTACATGCACATGGGGATTTGTGAAGTACACATGGAAAAACAATTTTGAAACAAATTAATGCTGTAGGAACAACATCTCGGAAATCATGGGCAGATCGAGTTTACGAAGCAAGCAAGTGTGCCATAATAAGTATAATTAGGTCTCTGACTCATGACTTTCAACTTTCAAGTGTAGATCAATTCTCTAACACCTAGCTGTTTCAGCATTGACAAAAGCCTCTATGTCTTGTCTCTGCATGTGGGGTTGAGATGGGGCGCTCCAAACATATAGTATATATACACACACACACTCAAATTAAACCCAATTTATGGTCACGAGAGCCCCACATATATCCATTAATATCTTTAAACTTCATTTCTCTTGGCAATTTTACAAATTAGCAACTCAAAATGCAAAATGAAGTCAACGGCGGCAGCCGTAACAGTAACTTACTTAAAAGGGATCATTAAAGAATTAGGCACGTTTGATGACTTGAAAAGTTTTGGTAAAAAGAGGTTTTAACAACTTTTATTGACAAAATTAGAATGGGGATGTTAAGGAAGATGCAACAATAATTGGAAAGGTTGACCAAACCTGTCCTGTCACTCGAAACTTTTAATCAAACTACACCATCTAATCAAACAATAATCTAGTTTTAACCAACTTCCCCTGCAGGCTTTTTAGACCATATACGAAATTTCATGCAAAAGTTAGAAAATTGCAGAAAAAAATTGGGTGAGAGCTAGGGGGAGAGATTATTCATGCTCATGCATGCCTCATCTCTCAACTATTATATTCTTACTCTAAAATGGAAACGAGAGTTGATAACGACTTATCGTTGTTGGTTTA
Source organism: Corchorus olitorius (assembly GCA_001974825.2). Classification (NCBI taxonomy): domain Eukaryota; kingdom Viridiplantae; phylum Streptophyta; class Magnoliopsida; order Malvales; family Malvaceae; genus Corchorus; species Corchorus olitorius. The sequence continues at coordinate 9,885 of AWUE01016507.1, forward strand.
AGAGCATCTCTTTCTTCAGGCTTACTACCTCCAATTGTTACAGTTGTACCACTTTATAAAGCGCCAAAGCCTACTATACAGTCCTTTATAGAAAAGGTCACAAGACTCACAACCCCACACCCAATTCATCTTTATTTCCCCATCTTCATTTTGTTATATGGACCACAAAAAGGCTCAAGAGAAAGAGAAAGAAAGAACAATTCCCTTGTTAGAATCTATATGGTTAAGTTTTAAGTTGATAAGTTCCATTCATATTTTGACCCCAAATGATTTTTAAATTCGAATCCCATTGATGTTAACACCTTACTCTGATTTTGGCATATTGAACAATCTTATATAACAAAACTACAAACACCCGTCACATTAAGTGGAATGAACCCAATATCGTTAAATAAGGTCTCAGATTACAGTGAATGGAAAATATGAATTCCGTTTAATTCCAGATTAATCAATGTGACCACATATACCGGTTCATATACATCCATGAAGATTATTATATGAAACTAAGATCCGGGTAAAAATGCTATTGTTAAACTTAATTTTTTGGTTATTGATTGATTGATGACATATTCACAATACTACTACTATATACTAGTATATTAGTAATTTTTACAGTATGGAAGAGAGAGAGAGAGAGTATTGCAGTGATGCATGCATTTATGATGTCGTTTCTGGGTTTTTAACCAAATGCTGATGATCCAGCTAGCTTTCAAATTGCCCTCATGTAGGACCGGCTCATCTCTCTCATCTGAATCAAGAGATAGAGAGGTCCACATTGCTGCCTAACCCTGCAGTAGTGTAGTAATGCAGCAACAATTATATCTGCAGACTTAATTTGATACTACATAATTTACCTTTATAAATCTCTACAAATTTGAGGTTTCCCATATCCTCTCTCTGATCAGTTTCTTCTATCCACCATGTATTAATATCTCTGAGCCATCTATATTTTTATAGTAGCTTCTTTTATTTACTACACAGAGAGATAAAGAGAGAGAGAGAGAGACCCTTAATTTTCCCTTCATTTTTCATAAGGCAGGGGCAGAGGGTGCAAAACTGCAAATGGCAGCAGCAACAGGTCAAAGCAAGGCCTTTGTCATTTCAATACTATCTTCTTACCTCTTCTTTTCTTCACTCTTCAGCAATATTATTCTTGCTGCTGCCGCTGTGCCAAAACAACAAGAACTCGATCGAATCTCTTCTCTTCCAGGTCAACCCCCAGTCACATTTTCTCAGTTTTCAGGCTACGTTACTGTCAATGAGAAACAAGGCCGAGCTCTCTTCTACTGGTTGACTGAAGCCACTTCACTTCCTGAGAAGAAACCTCTCGTTCTTTGGCTCAATGGAGGTCAGTCTTACTTTTTTCATTATCTTAAGCTTTTTTTCCAGAATATTATTGGTCTAGAACTAGGCAAAACCCATATTTATGGTAAATTTCCTTTTACTGAAGCATTGCATGCAGAACCAGGGAAAGAATTCAAATAATAAAAGTGAAGAATTTTGGTTAATAAATGGCCAAGAAACAGTTTTGGCATGAAAAGACAAATCACAATGCAATAAACTGATGAACATTTCATTTTCCATGCAATTAATGTCTTGTTTCTTTATTGGCTATGTGTTTGAAAAATTGGGCATTATATTGATACCAAAAAAATATCTCTGCTTCTTCAATAAATGGAGCAAGCAAATATTATTGCATTGCAAATCTGCATGCCCCAGCTCGTGTCCTAATCTATTGCAGCAAATTAGCCATAGCCATAGCTAAAATGAACCTTCTTCTAGCAAAAGTAAGAACAACTGGGTGTTCTGTTCTACGTGGTACCAAAAATAAACCCACATGGGACCTCGTGATCTCTCTCTGTCTCTATCTTTTTAGGGTTTTATTCCTTCTAAAACTGACGTTTATTCTCTGTTTTTTTTTTGAATAAAAGCCATTACCTCAAAAGAAAAGAAAAAAGCTTTTGCTCTTTTTCTCTCTGCTTCATTTCTTTTGTCACTTTCTTTTCAACTTGTTTCCATTTGCAAAAGAAAAAAACAGCCACTCCCCACAAAGTAAACCCACTTTTTCCCGGTAGAAATGTCCAAAATTTTTCCATGTTGCATTTACAAAAAAGATGCCCTCCTCTCCATCCCCTTGCTCTCTTTTTTATGCTTCCCTCGTGTTATAATTTGCTTGAGTTGACTTGAAAGAGAAGGCAGCAAAACAAAAGGGGGAGAAAAGAAGTTTGCCTTTGACCCCCCAAGTCTCAGTACTGTTTTCTTTGAAGCACGCGCATTCAGTAGGAAGAAGGTGATTGTTATGATGATATATGTGGGGTTGCTCGAGCTGTGTTATGACCCAGAAATGGAGGAGGAATTAATAGTTAAATTTAAAAAATAAATCCAAAATGTTTAAAGTAAAGCAGGGGAAATTTAATAATATGGGTCTCTATCTAGTCTAGAGTATTAATAACAGAAGCTGACATCTCATAAGAAAATAAAAACTGTTTCCAGTTTCCTTAGTTTATATTTTATTTTATTATAAGAGCAAAACAGGGTAGGTGTGTTCCTTCTCAGAAAACTCCGGTGACTCCATTAATTGTTTTTTCATTTTCCTTCTGAAAATTCAATGAAAATGACAAGATTTATTATATATAATTACATATTACTCCTGTATAGTAGTCACCATCTTACCTAGAGTTAGGCAAATTGACTCTCAACAGCTATATTTTGAAGTTTTTGAATAGTTTAAAGCCAATCTGGCCAAAAAAAAAAAAGTTTAAGCCAAAGCAAACACTTATTTCTCCCTTTGCATTTCTGATTTCTTGTTATGATTAGTTTATGATTAGAAAGAATGAAATAAATTAGCTAAATTACTTGAATAATAATGAATGGTCTGGCAATGGTCATTTCCATTGATGACAGCAGCCCAAGTTGTGCAGTTCTGCTCCACTAAACACAAGGGGTTGACCCTACTCCCAAGTGGCTGTGGGTTTGTTTTAGCTTTGACAGGAATAGAAGCATCACATTTCACATGGTGGAACTGAAACTGAAACTGAAACTGGGGCCATTATTTTCTAATTCTTGCTTGAAATCATGCAATTTTAATCATGTCACAGTCCAGCCTTTTTTGTTTTTTTTTTATCCAATCCGGTATCCATGGCAAACTAATTCGGAGTCGACCCGCGTCGTGCACCTGGTTATGGTGGGTGAGTCTCCCAACAGGGACAGCTACGTACGCAAGGTCTCGAACCTGAGACTTACTTAAACTGGAACAAGTCGCTCACCACTTGATCCAACCCCATGTTGATGTCCAGCCTTTTTTGTTGTTGTTGTGGATGTGTAAAAAAAATTCTTGCTTCGTATCACTATTATGTTTGAACCATTTGAACCTGATCCCTCATTCAAAGGGTCACATGATCTTGATTCAGAAAACTTTGTCTTCCAGTTCCTGATGCTATAACAATCAACCTCTTCTGTTTTATCGAGAATAATGATGATGATTAAGGGTTATTATTATGAAACTAAACCCATCAAATGGTTAATTTCTTCTGATTAAGTAGTAAGCAAACTTGTCTTGGCTTAATTAAACCTTAAACTAACCAAGCACATGGGGTGTAAGAATTTTAATCAATGCTTGATTAATCTAATTAAATAAGTTGATATATAGGATTTGAGTTTCTTGTTGATCTATAATTTAATCTTAATTTAGTACTACATTTTCAATAATAATAAGTGCATGTGGTGAATTTGATCATTAATTCACTGTGCAGGTCCAGGTTGTTCATCAGTAGCATATGGAGCATCAGAGGAAATTGGACCTTTTCGGATTAATAAAACTGGCTCTTCCCTTTATCTCAACAAATATTCATGGAATATAGGTAATAAATAATGATCAACAAAATGGAATGTCAGATTTTAGTAATGTTTGATGATAATCTTCTCTATGTTTTATAGATGCAAATATTCTCTTCCTTGAATCCCCTGCTGGAGTTGGGTTTTCTTACACAAATACAAGCTCTAATCTTAAAGATTCCGGAGACAATCGAACAGGTTTCTGATTTGCAGCTAATTAACCATAATTTCATTTTTTTTCTTTTGATTAATCTCATTTCTGAATATATCAGTCTTTGGATTTTGACAGTCTTTTGTTTGTAACACAGCTGAGGATGCTCTTGTATTTCTCATCAGATGGATGTCAAGATTCCCACAATACAAATACAGGGAATTTTACATTGCTGGGGAAAGTTATGCAGGTATATATACTTGTTAAATAAAGCTTGCCAAATTCTTTCCTCATGAAAGAAAACTCTGAAACTGACAAATTTGCCAATGTGTACATGTAGGACATTATGTTCCCCAGTTGGCCAAGAAAATCCATGATTATAATAAAGCCTATTCGCGTCCGATCATCAATCTTAAAGGATTTATGGTAAGTAAATTAAGCATATCAATATCAAATCTGTATATAAAGTGCATGGACTAAAAGAATTTTTGAATGGGAATTTATCATACAGGTTGGAAATGCTGTTACAGACAATTACTATGACAGCATTGGCACTGTTACATTCTGGTGGAGCCATTCCATGATATCAGATAAAACATACAAAGCAATCCTCAAGCATTGCAATTTCACAGCAGAGAAAAGTTCTAAAAAATGTGATGATGCAGTAAGTTATGCCATAAATCATGAATTCGGAGACATCGATCAATACAGCATTTACACCCCATCTTGCTTGGCATTGACAAATAAAACATCAAGGCATATAAGGCTCAAAAACACTCTTTTGCATAGGCGAGTTTCGGGGTATGATCCGTGTACTGAAAATTATGCTGAGAAATACTATAACAGGCCAGATGTGCAAAAGGCTATGCATGCAAATACTACTGGAATTCCTTATAAATGGACTGCCTGCAGGTTTTTCCCTAATACTTTTAACAATTAAGTTGAATTCTTTTTTTGAAAAGGATTGAGAAATGATTTTTGTTACTTGGACAGTGATGTTCTCATCAAGAACTGGAAGGATTCTGATAATTCCATCTTACCAATATACAAAGAGCTAATTGCAGCAGGTCTTAGAATATGGGTTTTCAGGTAAGTTTAAAACAATCACTCCATGTTTTACTTTGGTCATACAAAATCTCTGTAGTTTTACTCCTTAGTTACCTAGGGAAGCAAGACATGCAGGCTGACAATCTCCATTGTCTAATCTGTCCAATCATTTGAATAGGAAACTGAGATTTGATAGGTTGAGTGTTTGACTGTCCTTTGGTGAGATTGATACAGGATTGTTGCTGCATGATTTTAATCTGCATGCACTTGACCTGTTTTACATTTCCCAAAGAGCTAAAAAGAAAGTTACTTAAATTTAGAGAATGTAATGAGTAAAATGTGCCATTAATGACTTGTGTTTGAATGCAGTGGAGACACAGATTCAGTTGTGCCTGTGACAGCCACTAGGTTTTCTCTTAGCCATCTCAACCTTCACATTAAAACTCCATGGTATCCTTGGTATTCTGGCAATCAGGTAGACATATATTCATATATCTCAAATGTCTTTGCTTTTGTTTGTTTCTTTTCCAAATTTGCATTTCCACAACTTAAAATATGAGTTGGGTTTGGTTGATGTAGGTTGGAGGATGGACAGAAGTATATAAAGGGCTAACATTTGCAACAGTAAGAGGAGCTGGCCATGAAGTTCCACTGTTTCAACCTAAAAGAGCTTTCATTCTTTTTAGATCCTTCTTGGCAGGGAAAGAATTGCCCAAGTCTTAGTTCATGAATTAGAAAGACAGAAAAAGATAAATCATTTCAGCTTCTTTTCTTTTTTTTTCTCCTTTTTCAAGTTTGTTGAGCAAATGCAATATAAATCTTCCAATTAGTGCAAGAGCAAGGTCCCCATATAATTTATGGGTGATTAGAGTTAGAAATGATTCATTCAAGTTAGGACTTCTTATTAAGGACTTATTAGTTCTATTCCATAGGGATTTGGGGGCAAATCCAAAATCAAGGGAACTGAACTAGTAAAATTGTTAAATTTCTTACAAGCAAAGTTGAAAACAACCCAAAGTCCCAAAGCTCATTTCACTTCATGTACTAATAACAACGCATCAAAACCAAAAACATTACCAAATCAAGTAAATTTATCCGTAAAAAGACAAGTAAAAGAATTCCCATCTCACTTCTCATGATACCGCTGTACTATATTTCATTTTTTCATGGAATCAATGGAAGAGGGCATTGATTCACCTACACACATGAGAAAGGGAAAATGAAAATATTCTTCCTCTTATCTATTTCCACTCATTCATTCCTATTGAGATGATGAAAAGGTTGAAGCCATAGAAATGACTTGGATAGTGTAACATTTTTGGATCGAAAAAGTGCCAACTTCCACCAAGGAAAAAAGAAGAAAAAAGCATAATGTTCCAAATAGTTTTGTTCTACTCAATTAAAGTATTAAACTCGATACTTCGCAAATCCACAGTAAAACTTATAAATGAACATTCTTGCACTGGTTTGTGTACAAAATTGAAGTTCATCCAGGTGCCTCTTGTGAGATCATTGTTGCTTTAACCCCTCACTCAGACCTTGTGGCATTCCTAAGCTTTGTGCAAGATCAGTCATCCTTTCCTTCATGGCCTGCCAAAACATGAAAAATGATATTTATCGATAAAAGTGACTTCAAACTGGTTCTGCCTCTTGTTATTTAAAAAGTAAAAAAAGGGTAGAGAGATTATTACCTGGACACTTTTTTGGTGTGCATCCTTGTATGCTTCATTGACCAACAAAGAAAGCTTCTGCACATATTTTCAGAAAGTAAATTAGCAGCTCGATAACCGCACGGCATGAAGCAAAACCACAGATAATTTTGCTTCTCAAATAGAATAATTGAACAATCTTATACTTACTTCTGGACCCAATTCCATTGCTGCCTCAGTAATCTCTATACGTACAGGTTGCTGGTTTCCAGTTAATGTTGCCTGAAAAAAGAAATATTCTCAGTCAGGAAACCGTAAAGTTCAATAGAAAGATAAAACATGCACTCTGCTTGAGAAATAAAGCAGCAACAGTTAATTGGAAAAAATCAAAACTGAAATGGAAGCATTCTCCATTTACGGCATCTCCGGTTGTCCTATGTATTCCCCAACATTCAAGACCATGAACAGAATAATGACCTCTAATGTAACTGAAAAGCTCTCTTAACTCGAGATTAATCTTCGTATACCAACTTCATAAATGACTTAATAATCCAATTGAAGCAAAATAAATAGAAAGTTTGTTTAGTGGAAAAGTAGTACTAAAGGAATATGGAATCTAATCCTAGAAGTATATATAGATCAAGCTTGAGCCATGTTCATTAGCTGATGTTAACATAGCTAACTCCGTGAAGCAAAAGATGACTATCCCAGTACAAGAGAGAAAAAGAGAACTATGATAACCTACCTTTATCAGCTCACCTTCACAGTAGCCATCAAACTCTGCTCTGCAATACAGAAGGAAAACCAAATAAAATTCAGATACAGAAAGAAAATTAAATTTCAGATAATAAAAGATGATATATAAGAGCCATACGCGGCAAGTTCCTTTTGCACTCGCACAGCCTCAACCTGGACAACCATCTGTGCTTTCTTCACTGTCTCATAAAGATTTTGCATGTTTCCAAGAATTCCTGCCTAAAATCAATCAGTAGGACAGCAGCGTTAGTTTTAATGGAAGGAGAGTCAAGCATGGAGTATTCCAACTATCATATGCAATGGTGAAAGAAGATGAAGCTTGTGTAGCAATCGAGTGAGAGATGCATAATGCCTGGTCTCATGACTCAAGCAGTCAGTCAATTTTGGCACTTTGAAATGAATTGTTGACTATAAAACAGTGTACACACATAATCAGAGATTATTGAGTATTGATCAAGTGAAGCACCATGCCTGGTCTTATGACTCAAGCAGTCAGCCAGCGTTTCACTCATCAGTTCAGGTAAGTAACTAGTGGATTAATAAATAAGTGAGCTATGCATATGCAGAAGCTCTTTCATTTTTCATTATCTTTAACATCAAGAAAGAAAACAAGCATATGTATAACATAAATCAAATGAATGGGCATGGAGTGCAATGACATGGGGTCTTAGAATATGACAAAACGAAGACCATTTACAGTGCCCGAGACTGACCTACTCAACTGCCAAAATTAAATGCCACCAGCAGATAATTTCTTTCACAGAAATTAATGGTTGTAGCACGTTAAACATGTATAACAGCCCAAAGGCTGTTGAACCAGAGAGATAACAATTATTGACAAGGCTAAGGCATAACGTGAAGCATCATTTTCAATTATTGACAAGGCTGGACACCTAGCATCAGCTATTACTCTAAACAATATAGCATTGATAATAACAGAAATGTCACAACTAAAATAGAGAGAGGTTGAGACCATAACACCACTAAATAGACTATTATCTCCATAATATGGATTGAATGCTACTCAATGTCCTAGATGGCGAGATCAATGTAGTCATTTCTAAAGAATGGCTGATATTTACATACAATATATCACCAGAAACCAAGATTAAACATAACTGACCTTGTTATTTCCATCATCACCCTTCTCACCATCTTTTTTTCCTCCAAACAGACCATATACACGCAAAGATTTATATTTCTGCCCAGATTTTTGATGACCTGACGATGATAGAAACTGCTTCCCAGGTAGATTTGTATTCAAATTAAAGCCTGGAAAACATCAGAAGGAACACATATTACACCCAAAATTTAAAATCAAATAAAGGCAGATGAACACCCAACTACAAAATAGGCACCGGATTTTCATTTAAATTATAAGTCCCTTTAATTTAATCATTGATAATCTGAAAATTGGGAATTTCCTTACTTTAACTCATTTTTATAAATTCAAATAAAACATAAAGAATGAAAAGAAAAACACAAAGAAATCATATACCCCTCTGCTTGGCTACTGGACAATTCTATACTTGATAAAAAGTGTAAATGGGAACTCAAAAAGTTCATACCTTTGTTTGTTTGTACAAAAAGGGAACCTACTACAACTACTTTTAGCTATGCTGATACTCCCATTCATCTCAAAATAAGCACAAGAACAAACCCACTAAACAAAATCAAAGATTTTGCATATTTAATTCTCATCCTTCATTTTCTCAGCACCCAAACAGAAAAAGACAGAGAGAGATACCTAGGGAGACTGAAGAAGGGATGGACTTCTTCCAATCAGTAGCTCCATGTAGATTTGATATTGGAGCAGTCATTGTACTAGTCGAAGCCATTGCTTTTGCAGGTTTTCTTGACCAAGAAATTTTTCAGATATTTCTATGGAGTCTAGGCAGAAAGAAAGAAAGAGATTTTCACAAGATAAAGTGGGGATTTTTTTTTTTTCGTTTACTTTTATGGTTCCTAATATTTAATAGCCAAAAAATTATTTCCTGTTTTTAAGATTTCTGCTCTTCGACTTGAAGTTTATAAGTGGACCAGTAAGAGATAGACACGTTATCATGTCCGGATAGTTTCACTTATGTTTTCGGTGGAAACTGGAACGTGTAAGCAATAGATGAAAGGAAAAGTTACGTAAGCAATGTACTTGTTAAAATCTAAAAACCAAACATCAATCGAAATCTAGGAATTGGTTTCAACTGTTAGGCCCAATTTTGTTTGTTGGGCCCTGCCATGTCACATGGATTCTTATTACATTACATTCAATTTCCAACCCAACTTTAAGAGGCAGGCCCAAACTCATTAGAAAATATTCATGATTCCATCTAATCTAAACTATGAAATTGCCCTCCAAGTTAGATAAGCATGGAAGCTATATATGAATTTGATGTCTTCTTAAACTACAAATTGGAATCATGAAAAATTATCAAATTCATCATGAGAAGTTGTACATAGTAGTTGGTTTTAATAACAAAAGCGTTGACCACTAAAAGATTTTTTCTTTTTGTTACGTAAAGGTTTAGAAGCATGGTAGGTTATCTCATCTCTAAGGTCAGGACAACCTGTCCATCAGAAAATTTCTAATAAGTAGGAAAATGGGTTTACTTGAGAGTAATAGAGAGTCTCGAACTCGATATCTCTTCAGAGAATTCTCATTTGATGACTTGAGATTAAATATAATGGATGCAATTTCTTATGAATTAGTCTTATCTATATTTCTGTTTTTCTAGACAAAGATATGGTACAAGTTTATGTTTGTTTGAGGTTTCCAAAGGACAGCAAATAGTGATGGCAAGAATCATGCAATTTATTTATTTATATTAAGAATTCAACAAAAGTCGGCTACTATTTCTTCCGTTGACTTGTTCCAAAACCCTGGAAAACTACTGCAGGTTCAAACCAAAGAGTCATGGTCTGGTTGAAAGGCAACTTAATTATTAACTTGAGGGAAATTACAATTCTATTCACTTTCATGGTCAACGATGCACACAATGATAAGTTTCAGAATTTTCCCTTCTCATTTCTCACTATCATTCCCACCACTTTTCCATTTTGCAAGCAAAGCAAAAGGAACGATTAGTGATTGTAAAGATTAATAACAAGGCACTAACAAGCTAGAAGTCGTCAATGGTGAGAAGTGGCCACTTTGCTTCTGTTTCTGTCATTTTCTGGCCCACTGGCTTAACTCATAAGCAAATATAATAATACTCTGGCATTTGGTTTTAGCCAAAAAAAGGGGAGATTTTAGAAAGTGCATGCTTGCTTAGCCCATGGTGGTGGTGCCTTGAACAGTTTTAACAGAACAAGGCACAATTCTTCCTTCTTTAATAGTTGAGACAATTAGAGGAACATAAAGTTGATTTTTTTTTTCAACCTTTTTGGTTATCCACATCTTAACTTTTGACATTTTGCCAAAACTCACATCACATGTTCATATACCCCCCCCAAAGTGATTTGTTTCACATCACAATTCACATGGCACATTTTTGGCTCTTGGAGCTGCAAAAAACACAACTGATTAAAGCAAAACAATTCTTTTTGAAGAAACCAGGTTGCTTAAATTTGATATGGTAATGGAGAATCATCCATGCCATAAGCTTATAATAGAGTATATACTTTTTCCAAAATGGGTTTTTTTTTGCTAAAAGGAAAGATTATTCTCTGGGAAATTTTCACCTTCACCACTCTCACATGTCCATATCAGATAACATCCCACGTCTGTTCAAGGAATTAATTAATAATGGAAATGGGGAAGACAGAGAGATAAGCAAAGAAAGCTAGAGTTTTGCTTTTCTGCTCTCTTCTGATAAAAACTGATAAGAAATACAGCCAAACCATCCCTCTCTTAATTCATTTCATATGAATCATACATGTGCAGGACCCCTTGTTGTTATCTCTTTTATCAGTTTCAAAAAATTATTAAATGATTAAAATAAGGAAGAAGCAGGTCACCGACAGTCATACATAACAAAGGCTTTTTTTCTTCTCTTTTTTCACCCATCCTTCAGCTTTCTTTAAGCTCTGTTAACAGAAGAGTTGCTGGCTGCTCGCCTGCTTCACCATGGTGGGCATTTTTTCAATATTAAATATATTCACATTGTTTTGGCACTATTTTAGGCCATTTTACCAATCTACCCAACTCCCATACGAAAATATATTTAGTATTTCATGTATGTCAAACTATGGTTAGCTTCTTATTGTTGTAGCTTAAAAGTGGATACAGTGTACTGAAAATCTGGCAATAGGGTCGGGATTTGAAGTCATCAAAGATTTGTTGGTTTCCACTTTGAAGCATTTAACAGAAAAGAGTTGAAACTTGAAAATTCTTCTTGTTTTGTGGTGGCTGGCTAGGATTAGGATTTAGGAAGGTAGGATGGCGTCCGGATTCCAGGGTTAGGTGGGTAGATTTGAGTAGATATGGATGGGGATAGAATTATAGTCATGTAGATAGTAGCACTAGTTTTTATTGCAAAAATTAGATGTAACATATTACTAGTTTAACCCTGATGCAGGGGAAACAGGGGAAGAGGAAGTAGTCCAGGCAGGCAGCCTGCAAATCTGATATGAGCCAATTTATTTCACAAACAGGTTGAGTGGCTTGAAGACAAAAATGGGTTCTTTTTTAATTTTTAACAGACTGAAAGAAATGGGTGGAAAATGGAAATGGAGCATCTTGATTGAGAAGTGAGAACAAAGGGAAGTGAAGGGGTAAGTTAGGGAATATAAAGGGGCAAATGGGTCTTCTTGTTGTTGGAGTTATAATAATGTGAAATGAAAAAAGCATCTCTTTCTTCTCATTGAAATTTTTTTTATCATCACGCCACAAGCCAAAGCCTAAAAATAAGGTATCCTTCCAACAGCTGCAAAACCAGCACCCAGGAACAACAATAACAACACATCAGAAAACAGCATCATCCTATTTTATCCCCTGCTGCTTTTTTCAGCCCACCTCTTCAAAGCCTATCTCTCTCTAAAAGGGGGAAAATTAAATAAAAAGACTTTCTTTTTTTCCTCTCTCTCTCTATCAAACAGGGGAGAGAAGGAAGAAAAACACAACCAAAATTACATTACAAAGAAAAAAGAAGAAACATGGAAACTCCACGCACCCTCTTCAAAAACAAAGAAGAGTCCACACACCACCCAACTCCTTTCTCTTTCTCTTTCTCTCTCTTTCTTCAATGGCCCAGCTGGACCAAAATTTATGTAGAAGAAAAACAAAAACAAAAAAAGAAAGGAAAGATAGAGAGAGAACGGGGAAAGAAGATAGATGTCTTCAAATGTCCTCCAACCAAACCCACCTCACTCACAACACCAATTAAAAACATGTTTGCCACAAATGCCCTTCTGCAACCCCCAAAAAATCCCATCTTCATCACTGTCTCAACTCTCAAAAGAAACATTTTTTTCACCGAGTTATGTGGGCTTCTTTGGGTTTTCTTTGTCTTGGTCAGAGTTTTTCACAGAGAAAACAGGAAAGCGAGAACCTTCCTGTCTCTCTCTCTCTCTATCTCTATATCTCTTTTCTTGTTTATCTTTCCCTTCTCTCTCTATTCACTTATTCTTCCTTTTATTATTTCTTTGCCCATATCTCTTCCTTTCTTCTTTCCCATCAAATACTCTTCTTTCTCCCTTTTCTGTATTTCTCTCTCCATCTTCCCTTGTTTTCCCCTCCTGGGTTCTTGTAATTCCATCCCTGTGATCTGAAACATGAAGAAGATGAAAGGGGTTGCTGCTGCTATGGAGTATTCTCCATATTCTATGTATGAGGACCAAAGGACCAGGTTCAAGCACCAGAGCCTTATGCAAGACTTTGAAGACTTGCACAAGGTAATTACTTTGGTTTCCGATTGGTTAGATTTGGAGTTCCTTTGTAAGATTTTCATGATCCTATGTATATGATTTCCCTGGGTTTTCTTGGGTTATGTTCTCTGTCTTTAATCTTTTGCTTGAGAATAAGAAGAGGACAAGATTGGTTGGATCTTATGTGTTGGTCTCATGGAGATCTTGCCTCATCCGAGCTAGGATATGATCTGTCTTTTGTATGTGTTTTCTGTGTGGTGCTATCAGTCAGACTTTTGTGTTTTAGTTGTATCTTATTAGATGATGAGGTAAAAGATGAGGAACTGAAACTTTATGGCTCTAATTCCATGTAAAATTTCTGATCTTGTAAGCTATCATAGGGTTGATAGATTCAAGGTAACCATATATAATTTCCTGTTGTTTGTTGCAAGGTTTGATGATCAAAGTAGATGTTTCTTCCTAATTTTTAGGGTTCTTCTATAGAGGTTTTATTAATGCTAATTGAAAACTTATCATGGCTTCTCACAAATTACAAAGGGTTATGTTTGAACCTTCCAGCTTCAATAAAGAAAAATGAAGGCTACTTTTTTTTCTCAATGTTAAAGCTGTTGATTGCTTCTGATATTGTTAGTTTGTTAAACAATTGCCTTACGGCCTGCACATATAGGACCTTGACTAATTTTTATGTGCTTATTGTTTTCAGGAAACAGAGGCTATGAGAAATAAATTGCATATGTTGAAAGAGCAAAAACTGACCCTGTTAGCTGAAGTCCGGTATGGTCTTGTTCCTTAATAAAAATTTTAGTATTTGAATACCTTTAGAATCACAATTGTTATTTAGAGCTTAATTTTGAGTTTTGGTCATTTTTTTTGTTCTTAGGTTTTTGAAACGGCGGCATAAGTTCTTGACGCAAAACCAATCTTCAAACATCCCTGCTGAAGGAAAGTTTGTGCAACCACAGAATCCGGTGATCAGAAGTAAATCAAGTAAGAGGGAAAAGAAATCTGCTGGAAAGGAACATACTTTGCGACGATTGGCTACAGGTTTTGATTTGAACCAAAAGGGGAAGACTTACAGTGAGAAGGAGACCACTTTCACTCATCCTTCTTTTATGTTTGACTTGAACCAGAAGCAACAGAAACATTTTGGTGGAAAGGAAGTTACTTTGCGAAGTCCTCTACCGGTTCTTGACTTAAACCAGAGGGAAAGGGTTTACAGTGGAAAAGAGGCAACTGCTAGAAGCATGACACCTGTTTTTGACTTAAACCAGATTTCGGTAATCTATCGATAACTATTTCTCATTATGGTCAGTAGTTTTTGGTCACTTTCATCTTTTATCATGTGCTAATCCTCTTTAATATTCTTACATTGCAGATGGAGGAGGAAGAACTACAGGCTGATGATAATTCGATGAGAATAGATGAATTCAAGAAAAGTTCAATCAGAATTGGAAGTGATGAGCAGCACAATGATATTAAAATATCAGCCTGCAGGAACACCGGAAATGGGCCAAACAGAGTCGGGAAACGAAAGATCACATGGCAAGATCAGGTGGCATTGAGAGTTTAATAAGTTTCCACTCTACTTGTAATAGAAGGAAGTTCTTAGTTTAGAGGGGTTAGGACTTGTGAGTTTAGCTTGTCTCCCTCCCTAATTGTCCTCATGTTCTTTCTTTATTTTCCTTTTACGTCTTCTTTTGTAAAGAAAAATATAGTTGCATCTATTAAATTGATGATATAGATAAATTTTTAAAGAAGGATGCTTGGGAATCAAGATTTATTCTCACAGAAAGAAAATGTTGTTTAACATGTGTATCATGAATGCTGGCTGTTGTTTGGTCGGAGTAATCAAGAAGCAATTTGGTGCCTTGCCATTATTTTATGTGTGGGTGTGAATGATTGTTGTTGTGGAGAGATTCCATATTTTGTTCCTTAGCCTTTTCTTAGTTGTTTAAATCTGCTATGCTATGTAAATCAAGGTGCCGGCTTGGAGTAGTCTGGAAGTTGTTGTCACTTTCGATTAGAATTGCAGATGCAAATCCACAATATCCAGACGATGTGGGTCCTCAGTTAAGGTCCCTGAAGCAAATGCAAACACAAATTGATGCCAAATTGCACGGTGAAGTTGGTTCAAATGTCACGAAAGGGATAGGAACTTGGATGTTAGGTTAACTCTCACTTCATGCACCCTCCAGGATTAGACTGTGATTCCCACAATGAAACTCGAAACTCAGCGGTGGATAATGATGTTACCATCGGAAAGCATTGGAACATTTAATTTGGAAGATACTAGATGCATGGTCCCTTATTCATGAATTATGGTTGGAGGCTTGGAGCTCATTTGTTTTGAAATAAAAATGGAAAATGAGACTTGGGTATCTGGGTCTGGTTGTTAAGGAGTTGTAAGATTGAGTATTCTACAATACTGTCCTCACATGTTCAGTTAAAGGGCTTTCTAACTGTCGGTAGAAAATCTTATGTTATTATATATTCAAAGTTACAATCCACACCCAAATGTCTTGGAGTCAAGAGGGATGCACGCCTGCTGGAGGACATGATGCTTTTCAGCTTTTATCGAAACCAATCAGGTGATCCCAAAGATGCAGTAAGGTCAAAGTAATGTTTAGGCAATTAGGCAACCTTTGATTTCAGCTAAAATACAACAATCTGATAAAATCTCAAAGTCTCAGCCTCTCAGTTATAGAACAATGATACAGAGTTTATTTTTGCCAACTACCAGTCCGGAGACTAGAATTTGTCTAGAATTTTCCCTATTATTTTACAATGGGAGATAAGTTACAAGTTACAACTATCTGTCTCTTCAACAACCATTAGCTTCTCATTTGCTTCATTGGTCACTGCATCAGTGCCTTTTGGCATCTGAGCACCCTCAGATGATTCGTGCTCGGTGACTGTATTGGTGGTGGTAGCAGGAATGGCTGCATTATTTTCAGTGTCTTTTGGCATCTGTGTACCCTCAGATGATTCGTGCTCGGTGACTGTATTGGAGGTGGTGACAGGGGTGGCTGCATTATTTTCAGTGTCTTTTGGCATGTGAGTACCCTCAGATGATTCATGCTCGGTGACTGCATTGGTGGTCGTAGCAGGGGTAGCTGCATTATTTTCCTCGAGTTTCTTGAGTCCAGCAATGTGTTTCCTCCCCTTTTTATGATGTTCCATTACCCCCTCAGAGTATGTACCAACCATACAGATTTGACACCAAAACTTAAATTTCTTCGTTTTCGTTAATTCTGGTGTCCCCTCTACCTTATTATCTGCCGCTGTTGATCCATGTTTTTTCTGGAGGCTATAATTCTTCAATTTCTTCCGAAACTTTTCTTTCTTCTCTTTCTTAGATGTCAGCTCATCCACATTCCCCTCTGATTTTTTTGTATCCTCTGATCCCAATCCTGTAGTAACAGGCAACTCTGCAACCTTGTCCAGCTTTATGGCTTTCTTTGGCAATGGCATAGTATTGGAATTGGAATTCTTCTCCATTGCCTCAGCTTTTAGTTTTGCCTCCCGAGACTTGTGCTTCCTACCTTGAAGGTGTTCAGTCAAACCTTTCTCACATGTGGCACTGACCTGACAAATGGCACAACTCCACTCGTCCCTGGGTTTATTCTTCAAACTAATTAAAGGCCGAGGCAGTTCACCAGCATCAGTCAAAGGCGGTGTTTTCCGCTTTGTTCCAACAACACGATTGGGGTCAGGCTTAGCCTGCAATGGGATATTCAAAGAAGAACACCAGAAAGTCATGATGCTATTACTTAACAATGGTCAAAACTTGATAAATTCTTCCATATTGCTGTCCTTTCCTACTAAGGAGAAATTTAAACATGTAATTATTTAACTATCAGTTATCTTTATTTTAACTAATTCAATATAAAAAAGCAGCATTAGACATTGGAGATAGGAAACATCAATCATGTCACTTGTCAGCTCATATATTTTATTTCCATTGGCACAAGTGAAACCAAACCAACTAAATTCTTATGAGCTTAGTAGCAAAATTCAGAGCACCCGAGGTAGCTAAAAGGTCCATGCAAAATCTATGGCACATCTAAACTAAACATTTTTATATGATCCATGAGGAAACTTAGGGATACAAACATCTGCATAGGTACATGTTAATGAAGACATAGTAAAAATCTATTAATCTGTGTATAATAACGTGAACTATATCCAAATCAAGTTTAGAGGGATTCAAATCATTGTCTACTGGACATGAAGTCCAAGAACAATAAAGCAATATCAAAATGTCATTATCACAACCCCAAGTGAAAAACAAGTATCATTTCTTCTACCATCTATATCTAGTTCTAGAATGTAACAGGAGCCATATTCGCTTGGTTTCTTTCTCCAATGTCATACGAAACCTAAGAAGCAGCCAATTTGTATATCAAAACGAAATGAAGTTGCATTGAGATGCCAAATAACATAATAAATAAAACTTGTAGAAGTGTGCACCCTTATGCATGGATGAATTGAGAACAAGTGGAGTATGAAGCCGCCATTGCTAGATGATACCACATAACATGACACTAGATGAGCAAAAAGATTTTCTACAAAAACACAAGACAACATTCTGGAAGGACTATATCACGTGTCATGGGCACATAGATACTCCTCTCACAACCATGGTGGACAATGAGGCCAACATTATAGTAAGCAGGATGTTATATGAATTCAGAACATGAAAAATTTGTACTTAAAGGAAACACAATGCCATCAAAATTCTTTGATATTCTCCAAGAAATTGCTCTAAATTGCCATTGCACTAATAATTTCAAAAGGGGGAAACTTTCAACAACTTATGCTTACCTAAGGATTTCAATGCTTTTGCCTTTAGCTGACTACTTAAATGACCCAAACAAAAGGGAAAGGGTGATTCAGGGAATGGAGATGAATTAACCATGTTCAAGGACATTTTCGATCGATTATTAATCAATTCATGAGAAACCAAGTGACAACGGAACAATGTGTTGGATACACTAATTCCAAGGGCTTACCAGTACAATCAATTTATCTTTGTTCTGCTCCGGCGTAGCCTTCACCTCGGAGTCCAAAATCTCAGTCACCCCTGGCTGTAACATCGGCGGTGGCGACAAGAACGGAGGCATCAGTGGTGGTGCTGGTGGTGGTGGTAAATAATCGAAACGCTCGTCAGGCCGCCAGCATTGGTTGTTACCGACGTGATGCAGAAAAGGACACCTAGGATCGAAGCGCATTGTGAGTCTTTGTTCGAAAGATAAACCCGATTCCCCAGTTTGGTGCATGGCCGCCATCTGTCTTTCTAGCGCCAGCTCCATTCTGACTTCAGCTTCTATTGCTCTCCGACGGGCGATTTCCGACGCGATTATCTCTTCTCTAACTTGGGCCTTCTCTAATTCCCACTGAACCGCGTCCGATATGGGGAAGTTGGGATGGGGCCGAAATGCTTGACCCGGCATGTGACTGTAGCTTGAAGAAGATGAAGGAAAACAAAAAGTTCGCGGTCGGCCATCGACAGCTCTGAATTTAAATTCCATTTTCTAAGATTTGAGTTCTTTTCACTGTGAGGAGTTTGAGCTTATTTGTTGGGTGAGTGAGTCGCAGAGAGAGAGAGAGAGAGAGAGAGAGACTGAGAGAGAATCTTCGAAAGTTGAGAATTTTTGTTTTGTTTATTTATTTTTATTTACTACTACTACAGGGACGAAAATCGTCTGCCCCAACTTGGTGCCCCATTCCCTGCCCCGCGCACCAGGAGCTGCCACGTGTCCTATAACTCAACTCACCCTTTTCACTCCACCTCTCTCACGTCACTCCCACCCTAACGTTCGTTAACGTTTTAATTAGAAAAAGGCCAAATACCTTTTTCGTTTTGTTCCCCTTCATCTTCTACGATCTAATCTGAAGAAACAAAACCAGCTTCTCTTAAAAAAAAAATTACCCAATTCCAAATTTTGAACCAAAATAAACTATTTCTGATTTTCTCATATTCTTTCACTACTCTTTCTATCCGGATCATCCTCCTTGAATCCACCATTTCCCCTCGCGAACAACCTGCACCAAAATCGAAGCCTGAATCGTCCCAACATCATGACTCAATTTGATCAAGCTGGGTATCGGCTTCGGTAGTGGCAGCGGTTGTCTGAAAAGACCGATTAGCTTCAGAATTGGCGTTGGTGGCAGCGGTTTTCTCCTAAGGGATCTGGATTTTGACTCTAGTAATGTTGTTTTTGAGCACGCGTAGATCGATTGGCACCTGTTTCGGTAACTCGCTGTCTGGACTCGAGGTAGATCTTTCAAGATGTCGTTAACATTGTCGAATGGTTTTGATAGGCATTCATTCCTAAAAGTCTCTATTTTGGTTGAGGTTGTTGGGAATTAGAAAGTGCAGCTTGAGATTGTATGATTTGATTAGTTAGATATGTGATCTTGCTTTGATCTGAATTGTATAACTGGGCAGTAAGCCTTCAACATCCAAAGTCTCTCTAATTGGAGTGTCAATCACTTGTTTCCAGTACTTGTAGTACTTTTTATTTTTGGCCTTCTTTTAAGAATTTCAGACATTTGGGTTTTTGTTAATCAATGAGTTTGACTTCATATAGTTAAACAATTCCATTTGTATATGTTGATGTTCCTTCATTGTTAGTTCAATCTTCTTCGAAGTGTTTGGTTTGTTTATTTATATTTTCAACATCTGTTTAGGAGTTGAGGACACAAGTCATAGTCAAGCTGGTGTGGAAAGCGGGTTCAAGTTCAACTTCAAGTGTTGATTTCATAAAGATAAAATATATTAAACATATAATAATAGGTTAGGGGATCAGCTTGCACTATCACTACATATACAACACTTGGAAGTAGAGACCGATTCATCTCTTGTTTACATGGCTATGCAAAGGCAATGGATCTCTAACCCCTTGCAGCAGCTTTTGCTACTTTAAAACTAACTCTATGCTACAGGGAAGCAAACCAAGTGGCGGATCTCTTGGCACGACATGCAGCAGCAGAGCATCACTCCTTACAATTACATAGCCTCCTGACTACCTTTTGTCTGTATATATTAATGACATAAACCGATCCTCTACACCTAGGCTTGTGAGCTCTTTAGCAAGGACCTCACATTATTTTGTTATGTAAAATATATATATATATATTATCAACATGCTTTCCTGTACTAAACTGATGTAATATGCTTTTGATATATGTAAATTAAGTTTGTGCACAAAAGAACTATGCAACAGCTTACTACAATGTTAATAGTAACTAGTAATAAGGTTGCTACTGGAGGCCAAATGAACACATGCGAAAGACAATTTCAGAATGAGGCCAAAAAATGTTTGATTCCAAAAGAATAATAAACTTTTCAATGGTTGATCATAGCAACTAAATATTAAACATGTTGTACTGTAGCTCTCCAAAAAATGGCCAGAGGCTCATTACATTATCAAGCATATATAAGCATAAAAATGATAAAATAAACATGACTTAATTTCTTGCAGCATTAGGGGCCAATATAATCTCTTCCATGCTTCATTTAATTTTCTTTCGGATTGTCTCTCTTTGAAGGTTGAGGTATTTGAGCCTGTGTATGTACACACACATTATGTTAAAAAAATATAATAATTTAGTAAATATTGTATATTATAATAAAAATAAAAAGAAAGATTTTTTTTAAAAGGAGGATTACCTGTAATAAACCAACCATGCTTGTGAAAGTAGGTTGATTCATTGTAGTCATGTCAAGATTTGAGTCCCATTGTTGCTAGATACATGAATTCAAGAGCAAAAAAAAAGTAAGAATAATTGGGAAGTCATTATTAATCTTTATAAATTTCAAATATTAATATAAAATTAATAGAAATTACCACTGTGACTGGAGAT
>AWUE01016508.1:0-66458 GCA_001974825.2 Corchorus olitorius
CCAGTGGCTCTTCAAATCAACATGGGCCACCTTTTACAAAAGTTTCTTCAGAGATTATAATTTATAATCTTAATTTTCATTCTTAAGAAATTGCGCAGCCAAGTTTTATTGTAAAAGAATGAATTAAATCATAAAGATTGAAGACATCGACATAAAAAATAGAATATAAGAAAATAATTGCAAAAAAAAACATCCTTTGTATCTACAAAGAACAAAAATCCTATAAATCATTACAAAGAAAATCACTATAAAGAAGAGATTTAATTTTACCTGTTAACTCAATTGAATATCAGCTTAATTTGATTTTGTTTTCTTGTCTTCCGGTAGTAGCTAGCGAAACCCTACCGGAATCCTATTATTTTATTATTTAATTTAACTTATTAATATAATTAAAATAAAAAGGTTAGCCTTTGTCAGCCTCAATTTCACGTTAGTTTCAACTAACGTGAGAAGTCTGTTAGTAATGGTAACATTAACGTGAGAGAGAGAGATGGAGTGAAAAGGGTGAGTTGAGTTATAGGACACGTGGCAGCTCCTGGTGCGCGGGGCAGGGAATGGGGCACCAAGTTGAGGCAGACGATTTTCGTCCCTACTACAGTAATGGATTTGCTAATGAAAGAAAAAGAAAAGAGGGCGTTTGTTTGTACGCGCTGTTGAGGCGCGTAGGGCAGTTAATGTGCAGCTTAGGTAACTTTGGGCATCGTTTGGTAAGGTGACGACACAGTGAGGAGGAATCTAGCAGCCAAGTAAAAAGTGCCACGTACATCTAGAATATCTATCAATTTATGATTTATTTTTATCCTTTTAGTTTTAGTAATGAAGTAATAATATCTTTTTTTTTGGCACAAATGAAGTAATAATATCTAATTGGCTAAAATCTCAATTTGGGGTCTAAACTTTTGAGAAATTCAGAAATTCTCAACTAAAGATCTGACCTTTTATAAAGGTCATTTAAGAGTATCATTTATGGTTAATCATTTGATACGTTGGCGGTGTAAATTTTAAACTCTACAAACGGGTTGTGGAGTTGACATATATCCATTTTATGAATTAATTAGATTTTAAATATTTCAATCTAGTCCCTAGGGGACACATATCATCCTTAAGACCTGCTTGTGCAGTCTGCTAAACTCCACTGACAATATATTATATATAAACCCTTTTTTTTTATTTAGGTCAATTAAAGTCATTTTAGGTAAATTCATGACCCTTAATTGATTCAAAATCGAAAAAAAATGGTACTCTTAATTCACTCAAATCGGAAATGTGAGACCCTTAATTAAGAATTTTTTAAGGTTCTGACTCCAAATTGAGATTTAAAAGTACAATGTTTGGGTGATTCTTTCTCTTCTAAAGATGGTAAAAAGAAAAAGGCAATACTTTTTTTAGGTGTTTATATGAATATAAATGGTAAAAGTAGATTATACAAATCTTATCTTGATAGCTCTACCATAATCAACTAATCCAATTGTTTGATTTGATATAAGGGTACATTTATTATAACTCTTTACCTATGTATCACTCTAGTTTTATTTAGTATAGTTTTTTTTTGTTACAAAAAGTTCAAGGAACAGGGGTGATTATCCCATCTTCAAGATCAGGGCAAATCAAATTTTCATAAAATTTTAATAAAAAACTTAGACTAAAAATGGATATAAATAGATCCTAAAAACTTTAGACTACAAAAATAGTCAATATACTTAATTAAAATAACCTAAATTTGAAAGTAACTAAAAGACTTGAAAAAAAAAAAGAGTAAAGAAACAAATACTACGTTCCTTCATTTGGATTATCATGATAAGTGGGTCAACTAACCCAATTTGAAGTAATAATGAATGAAAACATGGGATCCAATTATCCCAAGTTGTGGTTTATGGGCCTTCATCGGTACAAATCGTCCAGCCTGTTTCCTTAATCAAACCAACCACCACGTGGGCGACAAAAAAATTGCACGTGACCCATCTTCGAAGTAATTTTAGCCGTTCGATAAACTGTTGTCCCCAGAAAATGGACGGCCAAATATAAGTCTCTTGAATCATCCCAATCAAATGGTGCCAATACGATCTTTGACTTTTTTTATTATTATTTTGCTACGAAATTTCGCAGGAGATCCCTTGTTTTCTTCTCCATTAAGAGGCTTCTCACACTCAACCACTTGGCTACCAAATACCAATCTCAAAAAAATCTACAGATAAGAGGCAAATAGCATAGAGTTTCCTTTTCTGGTCGTTACTTAACCTCGAATCAATATGCCTTCTCGCTGCGAAATTTGTTGTGAACTGTTGATCGCGATCCTTCTCCCTCCTTTGGGTGTTTGCTTGAGGCACGGTTGTTGCAGTGTATGTACTTTCCATCTCCCGATCTTCTTAAATTTTGTTTTGTTTTCGAGGGTTTGATTTGATTTAATGAACTGGGTTTTGATTATTTTTGCAGGTCGAGTTCTGCATCTGTCTGCTGTTGACAATTCTGGGTTACATTCCTGGGATCATCTATGCTCTCTATGCCATTGTTTTTGTGGATCGTGATGAGTACTTCAACGAGTACAGGCGTCCACTTTATTCTTCCAGTTATTAGCTTTAGCTTTAGATTTCTTTGATTTATGATGATCTCTCTTTGCTGTAGTGTCATGATGTTTAAACTTAAGAACTCCTTTTTTTCCCCTTGTGTTTAATTTGATATCTTGATGTATTGCAACTCTTTGATTGAATCGTGATATTATTATACTATCATTGTAATGGTACTTTTGTTTACCGATCTACTTGCTACAAGAGAGATTTGGATCTTGTACTCAATTTCTGTCTGAAATTAGTTTATTGTTCTAATTTAGTTGTTGAGATTTATCAGTTTGAAATTGGGGACTGGTTGGTTTTTCTTAATTCTGTAACAGAGATGAGATATATCCATGAATGTCTTAATGGTTTTCAATTTCATCCAATGAATCTGGAGAATGGGAGCTCTTAATCTGCTAATTCCCAGATTAGGTGCTAGGGATCTGAAGAATGAAAATCTTTGAGTTTTATACTTGATTTTGGGAATCTCCCAATTTGACTATAGTGCTTACATACCCTTTGATCTGAAAACAAATTCTTAATGTCTAAATGTCTGAAGTATTATTCACTAGGGCTCAAGTTGATATCAAATGACAAGAACTAGAAAGCAAGATTCCTTGTCAACTGTTCTTTTTGTACCGATAATTTGATTTTTTTCATGTAAGAATATCATAAAGTTTTTGCAATTTAAATGCCTTTTTCTTGATAACCATAATAGAACATTCACTTTCCACTTTCATTATGGGTTTACTTTTAATCCCCACTTTTCTTGTTTGTTGACTTAGCTAGATTCTGTTCCTGTAATTACCTATGCATTACACACCAACCTGTCTGCTTATTGCTAGTGTCTCTCAGCAATTTGCCCCCAAATACAGGAAGTCATGAGCAAATATGCTCTTTACATTGTGATTGATTGATTTCAAATTCAGTTGGCCCGAAAAATTGACTCGAATTTTGTCCCCATGACGTGTCATGACTAGTCATCTCATGTTATGTAGCAAAACTCCACTCAAGTAGTGGTGGCACCACTCCACTCAAGTAGTGGTAGCACCGGTCTTGCTAGACCAACTGTGTAAGAACACATCATGGGTGTCATGGTGGACCAAATTTCGACTCAATTTTTCGGGCTGTATAGCAAAACTCAATTCAGTTTCAACAGATCCTGATGAGACCCAAATTTCGACTCAATTTTTCGGGCTGTATAACAAAACTCAATTCAGTTTCAACAGATCCTAAGTTGACCCAAATTTCGACTCAATTTTTCGAGCTGTATAGCAAAACTCAATTCAGTTTCAACAGATCCTGAGGAGACCTGAATAGTAAGATTGTGATTGATTGGAAAGAGAAGCTGTTGTGAAAACTATTTTCTTGCTTCTTTTCTGCTTTGTAATTATAGAATTTGGGGGAAACACTACAAATATAAGTAATCTGCAGAGCTTCTGATCCTTAATGTTGGGCTTAAGGCCTCAACTAAGGCCTAATCGAGTTTTGGGCTTAGGCCTCAAGCCGAAGCGAATATTCATTTATAATAAGGCCTGTTTTTCTATGAAATTAACAATCCAATTCGTTGTCCACACACAATTCATCTTTTCAACAAACAGATCACGGGCGTTCCCGTGGAAATGGAAGGTGAAGAAGGAACAGGGGAAACAGAAACTACCGAGTCCGGACTCATCTCCGACTGGACGGAGTTAACTCACGAGTGCCTCATCAACATCCTTTCCCGTCTCACTCTCGAGCATCGATGGAGAGGCGCTATGCTTGTCTGCAAACCATGGCTCAACGCCTGCAAGGACCCTACTCTCCACACCGTCTTCGATCTCGAAACTCGGTTCGATTCCTCAAACGATTCAACCCGCTGGTGGACACCTGAGTTCGAAAGGAAAATCGATTCCATGCTCCGATCGGTTATCTCCTGGAGCAACGGTAACCTAACCGAGATCCTCACCCGCCACTGCTCCGATCTCTCCCTCAATTTCGCCGCTCAAATGTATCTCACTAACGACGCCGTTTAACCTCTTTACTTTTTCCCCTCAATTTCCCATCTTTGATTTTTCGATTATTTTATACCAGGTGTCCAAATCTCCGAGTTCTTTCCATAAAAAGCTGTCCACACGTGACCGATGCATCAATGGCTCAAATAGCTCATCATTGTCGGAACCTTGAACAACTCGACATCAGTTACTGTTACGAGATATCGCACGAATCCCTGCAGTTAATAGGCCGGAACTGTACGAACCTAACTGTCCTAAAACGGAACCTGATGAACTGGTTAGATCCATCGCAACACGTGGGAATTGTTCCCCATGATTACCTAGATGCTTGTCCACAAGATGGGGATGCAGAAGCAGCTGCGATCGGCAAATTTATGCCTCAATTGGAACATCTTGAAATCAGATTCTCAAAGTTATCAGCTAAAGGGCTTGGTTCAATCTGTGAAGGGTGTTTGAAACTAGAGTATCTGGATTTGTCTGGATGTGCAAACTTGACCAGTCGGGATATTATCAATGCCACATCAAATCTGAAGGAGCTCAAGGAATTAAAGAAGCCAAATTATTACATACCCAGGTCAGTTTTTCATACTGAGAGATATGGGCATTGGAGATTGTATGATGAGAGGTTTCAAACTGATGTTTTTCGAATCTAGGGGAAAACATAAGAATTAAGAAACATATAGTATCTAGGAACATGTTTCAGTTTCTTAGCTGTGTATTTGTGTATTCTGCATTACGTTCCTGGGTTAATCTATGTATCAACTATATTGAATTGGCTAGCCTTCTTTAACAAATCTCTCGACGCTGTAATATAATGAATGATGATAATGAAACTCGTTCCTTTTGTGTTTAGCTTGATCTTTGATGTGTTGAAACTCTTCAATTGATCTTGAGTTGTGCTGTTGTGATGGTTGTTTGGTCTTTTGGTTGGGTTCCACATAAATGGTTTGATTGATAACCTGACAAATGCTAGCTAGATAAACAACTCACACATCAGTTACTGCTTTGAATTATCAAATGAATATCTGCCATTGCCATTCTGGACTTTGCATCCAATTCATAATCCGTCGAACACTGGAAAATTTATGCTCCTCTATCAACATCATTAGATAAACCCTAAGCTCCATGAATTTAAGCTAGGTTCGACATTTATCTAAAGAAAGTGCCTAAAGGTGGACTTTTTATACTCCTATGATGATGAAATATGTGCTTCTTTTTATGACTATCAATGGAAGATTGTGCAACTTTTCTTTCTCTTCTTTTACGTTTATCACTATTAGAGTGTGTTTGGAGTGGTAACTTTAATTTTGTATATCTGATATAGAGAACAATTAAAAACGAGCCTTTGTTCTGTTGATCAACATTAAAGATTAAATCAATTACAAGCACACTGGAGCAAGTACCTGACTCCCAAGATGGCAGTGCGTTTGGAAAAGAGAATGGACCAGAATCTCGATGGTTCTGGTTTGATATGATTGTAATTTATTGCTGATACAGATAACAAGCATCAGCTAAAATCGAGCCTTTATTCTGTCAAATGAAATTAACCCTTGGTAAAGATATTTCTGAAAATTTTCCGTATGAAAGGCATCTAAGAAAGCAATCAATGTGAGGCTCCCGTCAGATTCTGGACTTGATTGTAGGAATATTTTCCCTTCATGGGCAACATTTGCTAGCCCCGTGTATATAGGTTGATCCCATCCAAAATTTGCACCATGTAGAGGGAGTCGCATCCAATTGTTAATATACACGTTCGGACACTGGAAAGTTTGTGCTCCTCTCCTGAAAATGGTTATGTCCGGTAGTTTTTCCAGGTAGTCAAGAGCTGATCTTAGATATTCATCGTCCATCCTTTTCAGTGCTCCATGAATTCGCTCTACGGTTTTCACAAATGGTTCTGACTGGAGATCACCAGACAGAGCGGTTATTGAAGCCATGAAGAATACATTGCCTAGGTAGCCTGGTGGCAGGGGAGGCCGTAATCTGGGGCGTCCATTAATTGGCATGTATAACTTGGTTACTTGATTGTCTGAGAGGCCTCGAGCTTTATTCACACATCGCCATATGTATGCAGCTAGGATAGTGTAGGTGCTAAACTTGATTGTGCTTTCCTTTTTTATTGACTTGGCTTTTAGGGTGTTGAGTTGATCACGTGTTATCTTAAAAACACACACTTGAGGATTGAAGTGAAAAGAAGTGTTTAAAGAAGGGGATGGATCGTATTCAACATGATGAAACTTAGGGGTTGGTGGCACTCGAGCTCGGAGGAGGGTTCGGTCAATAAGTGGTGGCTCAGTAATCTGGGGCAAACCTCTTGCTAGCTCGGACCAGCTATTGACGAAATGAGTGAAAGTTGTGCCATCTGCCAAAGTGTGGTGCATTCCAACTCCAAGGCAGACTCCACCACATTTGAAAGTGGTTAACTAGCAAAATATACAAACAATAAGCCTCCTTAAGCGCTTGGGCGTTAAAGAAATGTGAAGAACCATCTGGTTTATAGAAGTAGACCATTGGGACATAAAATATTGTCATAGCCATGTCTATATTTGAGATCCATTGGCGTTCTTTTGGAGTTTCTTGAGCAGGGCAGATTATGCTTGATCCCTTCACACTAATCTCCATATCTCCTACTCAATCACTAGCAAAAAAAACCTCAAATTAAATCTTGTCTGATAATATATGATGTGTCAAATTGTTAAAGATCATGTAGAAGATTTATGGTCTCTATGAAGATTTGGTGGGTTTTCTTCTATTGATATGCAAAACAACATAGTTACATTATACATCGAACTAAAGCAAATAAAAACATGAATTGCAGACAAGGGGAAGAAAAGGGATCGTCTTACCTTGTAATGCTAATACCAGAAAGCAAAGTAGGTGTTTGAAAATCAAAATCTATCTTGGTTGGTGAAATGTACCCGCACTCTCCGATCCAAGCCGTGACTTTCATTAGTCTTATATTATAATAGGCTAGTTTCCCTGTGTTTTCTTGCCATTGTCACGAACACATATTTCAGGGATAAGGAGGAGAACCATTGTTTATTTAATTCATAAATAAATAATATGGCAACATTATTGGACAATTATTGGTGCTACTGTTGATTAATTCTTCGTTGGAATTTGGGACTTAAAGCAGTTTTGTATCTTGTCAATTGTCAAGGATTGGGCTTTTGATGACAAGAGCCCAAATTGGCCTTGAAACATAAACAACCTTCAAAATTTATGATATGATAATTAATATATAAAAAATTTTGTTGATCAACATGAAACATTAAATCAGGTGATAATTATAATATTGCGAGTTTGTTGAAATATTGTTGCCTTCAAATATGAAGTTTTTATCAAATGGGTGCACAGCAGACCATTATCCATATCATAGCTAGTTTAATCATTTTAGATCCGCAGCAGTCATGTTTCATGTTTCGACTTATAAATTTAGATCAACAACTTATGATAAGGCAACGCATGCAGCCAATGCTAATGTTTCTGATCTTTGTAACCATTTCTTGAATTTGGGTAATCAACAAGTTTGAATGTAATACATTGCTGATAGAGTCATAGAGATAACAAAAAACTGCAGCTAAAACCGAGCCTTTATTCTGTCAAATGACATTAACCCTTGGTAGAGATGTTTCTGAAAATTTTCCATATGAGAGGCATCTAAGCAAGCAATCAATGACAAGCTCCCATCAGAATCTGGACTTGGTAGAAGGTATATTTTTCCTTCATGGACAACATTTGCTGGCCCCACGTATATGGGTCGACCGCATCCAAAATCTGCACCATATAGAGGGAGTCGTGTCCAATTGATAATATTCACGTTCGGACACTGGAAAGTGTGTGCTCCTCTCCTGAAATTGGTTATGTCTGGAAGTTTTTCCAGGTAGTCAAGAGCTGATCTGAGATATTCATCGTCCATCCTTTTCAATGCTCCATGAATTCGCTCCATGGTTTTCATAAATGGTTCTGATTGGAGATTACCAGATAGAGCAGTTAATGAAGCAACGAACATTACATTGCCTAGGTAGCCTGATGGCAGGGGAGGCCGTAGCCTTGGGCGTCCATTAGTTGGCATGTCTAACTTGGTTACTTGATCATCTGAGAGGCCTCGAGCTTTACTCACACATCGCCATATGTATGCAGCCAGGATACTGTAGGTGCTGAACTTGATTGTGGTTTCATTTTGGATTGATTTGGCTTTTAGGGTGTTGAGTTGATCAGGTGCCATCTTAAAAACAGACACTTGAGGATTACGTTGAAAACAAGTGTTGTTTAAAGAAGGGGGTGGATCGTATTCAACATGATGAAATTTAGGGGTTGGTGGCACTCTTGCTCGGAGGAGGGTTCGGTCAATAAGTGGTGGCACTGTAATCTGAGGCATCCCTCTGGCTATCTCGGACCAGCTATTGACAAAATGAGTGCAAGTTGTGCCATCTGCCAAAGTGTGATGGATTCCAAATCCAAGACAGACTCCACCACATTTGAAAGTAGTTAACTAGGCAAAATTTACAAACAATGAGGTATTTGATCTTTATGAATTGTTCAAATCAATCATAGTACACTTATAGCAATAATAATGAGTTAATTCTTGTTTACCTGGGCCACGATAAGCGGGTGAGAGAAGGGATCTCCAGAGTTGGGAAGTGGAACTAGTTGCCGCAGTTGCAAGCTAGGTTTGAAATCGCCAAGGTCATCAATGGCACAAGTAGTTTCAGCTTCTACCCAAAGAACTCCCTCAGCATTGCAAACGATCTCAAGTCTACCATTTTCATCACTCCCCAATCTTCCAGCCATAGGGTAGAATGAAACCAGGGTCTTGCTTAAAGCCTCTTTTAGCACTTGAGTATCAAAGAAATGGGAAGAACCATTTGGTTTATAGAAGTAGAGCAAAGGGACATAATATGTTGTCATAACCATGTCCAAATTTGAGATCCAATGGCGTTCTTTTGGAGTGTCTTGAGCAGGGCATATCATGCTTGATCCCTTTACAGCAATCTCCATCTCTCGATAATCACTGCAGTGACAGTGACAGCAAAAAAAACCTCAAAATCTTCTATTGATGCAAAACAACAAACATATAGTCCCCACATCGAACTGTAGGAAAATAAAAACATTAATTGCAGACAAGGAGAAGGAAAGGGCTCATACCTTGTAATACCAGAAGCAAACTGGGTTGTTCGAAAATCAAAATCTTTCTTGGTTGGGGATAATCATAATACTCCAAAGTGGTGAGTTTGAAAACGTCAAGTTTGAGTTCTTAGTCTGATCTGCTCGTCTCACTGTACTTTGTTGCAGGGATAAGGATGAAAACCATTATCAATTCCGAACATTAATTATTAAATTGATAAATCTTTGATGGAAAATGCCAATAGTTGACGACGGACAAAAGTCACGGGCCTTGAAGTTGAAAGAGAAAAAGACATGTGCTTTTTTGTTTTTCCCTTTTCCCCACGTTCTTGTCAATGTTTGGGCTTTTGATGAGAAGAGCCCGTTAGGCCTTGAAACATAAACAACCTTAATTTTATTTTACCTGTTACAATTAAAAACGAGCTTTGTTTCTAGGCCCATGTAAACTAAAATGGTCAAATTCATATAAGTGCCGTGGAGAATTTTATTTACCAATTTCATATATCTCCATGTAGGGGTGTTGTTGAGTCGAGCCGATTCGAGTAGTGAGTTACTCGAGTTCGAGCTCGACACAAAAGACTGAGCTCGATTGAGTTTTGACCATCGAGCTCGAGCTCGTTCGAATCGAGTATCGAGCTACTCGAGCTCGGCTCGACAAGTTCGATACTTAATTAAAAAATAAAAAAAAATCATTTTTAAAATTCGAGCTCGACAGGTATATATAGGTAATTTTTGTAATTAAATATATAATATTATGTGTATATATATTTGTATCGAGTAGCTCGACGAGTATCGAATCAAGCATCATTGAACTCGAGCTCGGCTCGATTTGCTACTCGAGTTCGAGTTCGACTCGACAATGACCGAGTCGAATTCGAATTTTCTTCGAGTCGAGCTGGAGTAGCTTACGAATAGTGTTATATCACTTACACCCCTATGACTCCACTAGATTTATTGTTTAGTATTACTTGTCCCATTTCTAATGACAATAATTTATCACAGTTCCTTATTATGATGGCTTAAAATTTTGAAGAAATCTTCCAAAATGCATACCCTACTTTTCAAGTAGATGGAAAAAGGTTTTTAGCAGCATATTGAGACATGCATCAACCCTTCATAAAAATACTTGTGAAAAAAGTTCCAAATTTGAAAGGTCTCAAGGCAATTAGCTATCAACGCCATGCTCCCCCATCTGCAGTTGAATTTCTTGGGTAGCAAATTAGCAAAAGTTTCATGGATAAATATATCTATGGGGAAGGCAAGTGCCACATGATATATTCTGCCTGGAACCTCTCGATTTGTAACATTAATACAAGGGATACTTGACATAATTTGGTAAATAGGGCATGGAGTGGGGCACAAAAATGAGGGCAGGTGATCCCATCCCACCCCACAACCGCCCACATCACAAAAAGATATTAATTTAGATATAAACTCCTATTTATTATATCATATATAAGTCAACTGCAATAATAATCTTATGCTTAATTTCGATGTCAAAGAGTAATATTATAAATAGGTTTGCACTTCGGATGACAACAAAACAAATCCAGACATAGAAAAGCAAAGCTACCCATTGCCCAAAATGAGGTCACTAATTAATGTTAATCATGTTTCCAACTTTGCTATTGTCTTGCCTAGCTTTTGATGAAACTAGAGTTGTTAATTTTAGCAGATGTTGGAACAACAACGTCATATGATCCTCCATGCTTGCGTAAGTTTTAACATTGATTGATTAATTTCTGTCCTTAATTAACATTGTTTAATTTACGTGAGTTAATCTGTGTATTTTAATTATGAATGAAGCAACGAAATGTGATGGGTACAACGAGGATCAATTCCCATCCGCGGGAGGGCTTTTTGCAGCTAGCAGTAAGCGATATGGGTTATGGGATAATGGAGCATCGTGTGGCAGAAAGTATAGAATAAGGTGCATCAGAAATTTAGCGCCCAATAGACTATTAGAACCAAAGTTGCAAATTTAGCCCAAATTTCAACAGAAATGTAACTCAACATGTGTAAATGTAACAGTTCATGATTGCTGATAGAGATAACAAAAACTGCAGCTAAAACCGAGCCTTTATTTTGTCAAATGACATTAACCCTTGGTAGAGATGTTTCTGAAAATTTTCCATATAAGAAGCATCTAAGCAAGCAATCAATGAGAGGCTTCCGTCAGAATCTGGACTTGGTACAATGTATATGTTTCCTTCATAGACAACATTTGCTGGCCCCATGTATATGGGTCGACCCCATCCAAAATCTGCACCATGTAGAGGGAGTCGCGTCCAATTGATAATATTCACGTTTGGACACCGGAAAGTGTGTGCTCCTCTCCTGACACTGGTTATATCCGCAAGTGTTTCCAGGTAATCAAGAGCTGATCTTAGATATTCATTGTCCATCGATTTCAATGCTCCATGAATTCGCTCTACGGTTTTCATAAACGATTCTGATTGGAGATTACCAGATAGAGCAGTTAATGAAGCCGTGAAGATTACATTGCCTAGGTATCCTGATGGCAGGGGAGGCCGTAGCCTTGGGCGTCCATTAGTTGGCATGTATAACTTGGTTACTTGATTATCCGAGAGGCCTCGAGCTTTACTCACACATCGCCATATGTATGCAACTAGGATAGTGTAGGTGCTGAACTTGATTGTGCTTCCATTTTTGAGTGATTTGGCTTTTAGGGTGTTGAGTTGATCAAGTGTCATCTTGAAAACAGACACTTGAGGATTGGGTTGAAAAGATGTGTTTAAAGAAGGGGGTGGATCGTATTCAACATGATGGAATTTAGGGGTTGGTGGGTTTCTTGCTCGGAGGAGGGTTCGGTCAATAAGTGGTGGCTCTGTAATCTGGGGCAACCCTCTTGCCAGCTCGGACCAGCTATTGACGAAATGAAAGATAGTTGTGCCATCTGCCAAAGTGTGGTTAAATCCAACTCCAAGACAGACTCCACCACATTTGAATCTAGTTATCTAGCAAAATTTACAAACAATTATAAGCATTTTCATCTTTCTTGAATTGTTCAACTCAAT
Organism: Corchorus olitorius; assembly: GCA_001974825.2. Lineage (NCBI taxonomy): Eukaryota > Viridiplantae > Streptophyta > Magnoliopsida > Malvales > Malvaceae > Corchorus > Corchorus olitorius. The sequence continues at coordinate 12,709 of AWUE01016508.1, forward strand.
TTTAGTACATTTCAAGCAAGATACTAATGAGTTAATAGTTGTTTACCTGGGCCACGAATAGCGGGTCAGAGAAGGAATCTCCAGAGTTGGGAAGTGGAACTAGTTGCTGCAATTTCAAGCTAGGTTTGAAATCGCCAAGATCATCAATATCAGAAGTAGTTTCAGCTTCAACCCAAAGAACTCCCTCTGCATTGCAAACTATCTCAAGTCTACCATTTTCATCACTCCCTAACCTTCCAGCCATAGGGTAGAATGAAACCAGGGTCTTGCTTAAAGCCTCTTTTAGCACTTGGGTATCAAAGAAATGGGAAGAACCATTTGGCTTATAGAAGTAGATCAAAGGGACATGATATGCTGTCATAACCATGTCTACATTTGAGATCCATTGGCGTTCTTTTGGCGTGTCTTGAGCAGGGCATATTATGCTTGATCCCTTTACAGTAATCTCCATCACTCGTCAAGCACTCACTGCAATGACAGAAAAAAACCTCAAAATCTTATCTGATACATTATATGCTCCGTCAAATTAATTTGTTCTTACATTGACTCACTGCAGATGATGGTTTCATAGTATGAGAAACAAGTTCTAAGACTTAATTATCAAAGATCATTTCGAAGATTTATGATCTCTAGGAAGCTTTTGGTGGGTTTTCTTCTATTTATGCAAAACAACAACAAACATAGCCCATACATCGATCGAACTGAAAAAAAAATGAAAGCTTGCAGACAAAGAGTAGAAAAGGGCTCATACCTTGTAATACCAGAAGCAAAGTAGGTGTTTGAAACTCAAAATCCTTATTGGTTCGGTGATATGTAATGTACTCCAAGCAGTGAGTTTCAAGTCTCGTGTGTTTGAGTTGTTGGTCTTATGATCTGCTCGTTTCCCTGTGCTTTATTGCCATTGTGTCATGTTGCTAGGATAGTAAAATATATAAGGACAAAAACCAAATTTTAAATTTTAGTATTGCCACCAATATTTGAGTTTACAATTGATAATAAATCCTTAATTAATGGTGGAGTCATGGAAAATGCCATCAATATATATTATAATTACTATTAATAATCATATTCCATCATCATATATTATATGGTTGTATTGATTAGTAGTAATTTTAAATTTCCAGTTGAAATTCTTCGTCCTGTGTCGTTATTGGGATTTGAGCACTAAACCAGTTTTTTTCATCTTGAATCGGTTTGTAATTTTCTTTTCAATTTCTTTTCTATGGAAGTGCCTATGATTGCTATTATTTTAATTCAAATTTTTTATTGTTTTGATTGATATATATGTTTTTTTTTTACTAATTTTAATTTTCATGTGCACGTGATTGTTTAAATTAAATATATTCTTATAAATTTTGGTTAGCCGCATTATGAAATTTTAATAAGTTCTTACCTTATAAGATTTTGATAATTTTGTTACAAAATTAAACCTTTCTATAAAATTTGGTTAATTTCCCTATGAAGTATATTAGTCTTTTTATGAAATTTTGATAACATTCTTATTAAATTTTAAAAATCACATTCTGGAATTTTGATAACGACACTACGAAATTTCGAGAACTCACTTATGAAATTTTATTAACTTTCCTATGGAATGTTGTTTATGAAATTTTGAGATCATTATTCATTATGAAATTTGGATAACCTCATTATAAAATTTTGGTAACCTCCTTATTAAATGTTGGTAATCACATTATGAAATTTTGATAACCATACTGTGAAATTATGATAAGCTCCTTATAAAATTTTGATGATTTCACTATAAAATTTTGATAATTGAGAGAGGTGATGTTGACTCTCATCCTCTCAATTGTCTTATTATTGATATCTGAGTAGAGAGTAGAGTAGAGGTGTGCTTTACCACATACCTACCGGAAGGGGGCCGTTTGTTCCGTTTGTGAAAAAATGGGGACATTATTATCACATTGATCAATAACATTAATATTCTATCTACTTATTTGCGACATTATTTATTGGGACATTATGAAGGGGGCCGTTTGTTTAATGAACAAACTAGGAGAAAAAAAAGGGAGAATTTCACTTAGGTGTATTGTAATGTAAAATAATCAATAGATGATGATATGATGGAAAGTTGTCATTTTTTGGTGTAATAATTCTCATTTGGTGTAATAGTATCACTTTTAAGTGTAATGAAAAATCTCTTGAACTGCCAAAAACACCCTTGCCATGTATATTCAGTTGAAAAATGCCCAGATTTTCCCAATTCTTTCTTTTATTGCGTTGGCTTTGTTGCTTCCATCTCTTTTGTTTTCAAGTCATAATCATGCTATGGAAAAACAACATAATTAAGCAATATGAATTAAGTTATTAACTATGTAATTTCGCAGTTGAAATTCTCATCAAATCAAAACCTTTTTCAATACAAAACTTAGTAAAAAAAATTTACGTTGAATGATAATTTTAAAGAGTGATGGTCCTATGGACTCGAGTCTGTGGGAGTTACTATGCAACCGAGGCTAAATCACACTTATGATCATAAATTGATGTGAATTTTAAGTTTACCCATATAATATTTTAAATGAATTTTAGTTTGAAATGTGAAAATTTTCAAAATTTTGTATTTATTGAGGTAGAAGTTCAACATAAAGTTTCGTACCAAATAAAATTTTCTTTTGTTCAATTAAGGACATTAATAATTAAGATACGATTTGGACATGAAGTTTAACTCCAAATAAATTTTTTATTTATTTTATAGGTAGATATGAACTTCTAAACATTGGGTAAACTTAAAATTCACATCAATTTATTATCATACGTGTGATTTAGCCTCGGTTGCGTGGTAACTCCCACGGACTCGAGTCCATAGGACCATCACTCAATTTTAAAAGGACGGTAATGATTGAAATATTTTATTGTGACATTCTTTTTTCAATCCGTTTTGGATTTCTCAATAACCAAACACCAAATTGGACAAATTATTATCAAGGGAAAGAAATACCACAAATTAGTGAATGAAACCACCTTTTCAACCCAAAGCTCAATCCTTTGACTCACCTTCAGGAGAAACCTTTAGGAAACCATCAACCACCACCAACGCGATGGTTGCCATTAGCTTGCTCAGGACAGTCACACTCAACTGCAAGTTCGTCGGAAACAACCGATCGTTTGGTTCTAAGAACTTGAAAGTTCCTTTTTTTCGGTAGAAACATGAATGTTCCATTCCATTAACACGAACTCATTGTTCGGGGCGCCCCACGATGGATCAGATGAGGACACGGGGTTTGGAACGGTGTTAACCAAGTCCATCGCAGCAAGTTGCTTTTCCCGGCGGTGTTGGCTGCCCTGATTTGCTTCCACCATGGCTTTCGTTTCTTGCTTTAAATCAATGGGTATCTTTTCTTTTTTTCTTTTTTTTTTTGCCAAAATTCAATGAGTATCTTTGGTTTTATAGAAAAATTATTCATTACACTCCAAAGTGATGATTATTGTCATTACATCAAATATTGATAGTTTTTTAGTATACCATAAAATATGGATTATTTTGCTTTTGAATACACCTAACGGGAATTCTCCCAAAAAAAATTATATGTATGGTAAGGAAATTATTAGGAATTGTGCGTAGATACTTCTCTTCTTTCCAAAACAAAAAAATACACACACACTCCAAAAGAAACTAGTCATTATTAACAAATTGGTCAATAACATTAATTAGTTATTGTTCCCATCTACTTAATGAGACTATATGAAGAAGAAACTTTTGCTATATAAAGAGTTCAACATGATGGTTGTGATAAATCAACTTTTGGATGTCATCAGAGTTCGTCATACGATCTCTTCGATGAGATACGACAACTTGATAAATCAAGTCAGTTATTTTTCAGACTAATAAAAATGTTTCGATTTAGATATTAACCTACAATTAAGAAACAAATATAATGACGAAGGACCATAACTGACGTAGTCTCGCTTTATTGAAGCATAAAAAGTTTGCATAAATTGAAGGACAATGCTAGACAATTACATATCGACTTGTTAGCCTTTTTGGTCCCTGAACAATAATGCTAAAACATTTCGCCTCATTAACTTCAAATCACGGCAACTTACCCTTAAATTTCCAAATGTCAAAATTCTTTCTTGACATCACAATATGTTCCAACTTGGGGCCGGGTTGACCCCAAGCTGACCCCAAGTTCAACCTGGTGCAAATTTTCCTTATTTTTCCAGTTTTTTTCGATTTTACCCATGAATACTCTAAATTCGTTTAGGTTTTGTTGTATGCCTATAATACAAACTTTTAACATTCTTTAAGTACTTTTAGTCACCTAGCTTATTTTCTTAATTTGTTGTTAAGAGGATTTCCTTGGAGATCAAGACTATTAACAGTTTAAGATTTCTTTTTTCTACTCTTTTATGTTTATGTTCTTTAATAAAATTATTTCTTATTTTAATCATGAACATGAGTAGCTAAATCCCTGATTAGAGTTAGGGCATAGCCGATTGTGGATTATCATTTGATTTTATGTTTTCTTATTTTTATGAAGGGTTGATGTCTGCTGCTAAAAAGCTTTTCCATTTACTTGAAGAGTAGAATTTGCATTTTGGAAGATTTAGTCAAAACTTTAAGCCTTATGATTACTAAGAAACTGTAAACAGTTTTTGTCATTAGAAATTGGAGTACTAATACTAAACCATAAATCGCATGGAGAAATGATATTGGTAAATTCCAACAACCCCTCTTTGATTAGTACTCCCTCTATTCCTTTTTAATTGTTCATTTTAACTACTTTATTTGTTTAAGAAAAGTAATTATTTTGCTAAATTTTATACAAATTTTACTTCCCTTTACCAAATAGCCTTATATTTAATTGGTGTAGTTAATTAGTCTTGTGAATTATCATATTTAATGAACTTTGTGGTTCCAAAGCATGGTAAATATGTAATTAAGGATGTGGATAATTAAAAAGAAACAAGAGAAGTGGATAATTAAAAAAGAACAGAGAGAATATTAAGTATTGGTAGTAAATATGAATTTGTCGTATGCCTTCCGCATTAAGTTCGCAAAGGTAGATTTACGCGGGCCCTTGCATGACAACTAATTAAATTGAGATCTCTTAGATTAATATGAAATTTTTCATATGCTTGTCATGAAAACTATAGATGAGAGCATCGCGTTGTTGCATTAAGACCTCTCAAATTTGCATATTTTTCATGAGTAATGTTATTTGTTTCGTCTAATTTTATCGTCCAAATATCCCGTTTAAGGTGTTATTGAAAGTAATTATTATAATTTCTAAAATCTTATTAATAATATTTTAAAATTTAGAATTTATCATGTAAATTCTTCTTATTTATAATTAGAGGCTAAGTTTGAAATTAAATCTTTACCTTAATTTTTAGGCGATATAACAAGTGGTAGAACCAAATGGTTCTTATTTTTTTGAAGGGTTGATGCTTGAATTTGCTGCTAAAAAACTTTTTCCATTTACTTGAAGAGTAGGATATGCATTTTGGAAGTTTTCTTCAAAAATTTTTAAGTCTTATGGTTGCTTAGTCACTAAATAAAAACTTAAGGAAGTTCTCTAAAACATGTTAATAACATCACTAAAAATATTAAACAAGGTTATTGAAAAAAATTAATAAAGTTATTTAAAAGTTTAAAAGCTTATAAGGTTACCAAGAAAATTTATAATGTTTTTAAAAGCTTAACAAGGTTACACTAAGCTAATTATTAGTTTACTAAAAATCTTAATAAGATTACCTAAAAGTTTTGAGGTTAAGATTACTGAAATCAGTATAAAAAAAGTTACTAAGTTGGTTAATGAGATTTTTTAATTATGAAAAAAATATTTGTTGTACAGTTTTCTACAATTTATTTTGTAATATACATTGATAATATATTCATCTTTTATTACATATTTTCAATTAATAAATATTTATTTAATCATTTATTAATAATAACTTATTTATGAATAATTTATATTTTAAAGAATTATTTTTAATTTAAATTCATTTTCTTTAACCAAAAAAAAAATCATTTCCATACATCACAAAAAACCTATAGTATATGCATGGAAGGCAAGCGCCCACGTAAATCTGCCTTTGCGACATGAATTTAATGGAGGCAAAAGACATATGCCAAATTCAGGTATTCATATTAATTGTGACGGGACAGGACCTCACGGATATATTAATGTCATCATCAATTGGACATGGTATATTAACTCCCCAATTTTTTTCCCTCAAAAAAAAAAAAACTCCCCAATTTTTTTTTTTTGGTGAAAAACTCCCCATTTGAATCTAGTAATAACCTACGTACGTACCAAAAATTCCAATAATATAAGAAACACCAATCATTATTAACATGTTTTACTATTCAATTGGCATTTGCTATAGATCAATTGAATTGAATCTGCATTCACAACATATTAGGAAATGTATTATTAAAAAAATGAGACAACAAAATAAATATTACTTTTTTTACATTGTATTTTCCCATTTACTACTAATAATATATAAACTAAAACCTTTCAGATGCTACTTGTTGAATAAATTTACTTTTCCTATAATTCTAAATTATATAGTGTTTGCACAATCATAAATAAATATTTTGTTAGACTCCATTACTTGTCGGTTTCATAGTGAATTTCAAGACAATTCTAAATTATAATTTATGAATATCTAAAAAATTTTTAAATTGTGACTATTCAATCTAAGTATCTAACTAATCACAGAGTATGGACTTCAAACACAATTTGGAATTGTAATATACTTTCAAACTTTTTAAAGATAATAACAAAGGTAGAGGGAAAAAAACAAAAAAAAAGTGATGAAATAGGGATGAGGCAAACTGAAAAGAAGGTGATAATACTACACTTATGGACATTTTTTATGAGATTTTATACACGTTTCAAATTATAAAAACTTTAATAATTATTTTTATTGTATATATATATATATTGATATTATAATTTTTTAGCTATAATAAAATATAATATTAATTATATTAATGTATTGACTCTACTAAATCAAATCAAAGTTCTGGATCCTGCTAACACCTCTAGAAAGAAAAATGTTAAAAGTTGCTTACCGTTTAGAATTAGAGAATCAAAGTTCTAGTTTTGTAACACAATAAGTGGAAAAGAAGAAACTCGCTCTCCGAATAGTCAAGCTTGTGCACTTTCCAAACTTTGGATTTGTTAGAAAAAATCACCAATCAGTTTATCCATTTCGCAGGAAGCTTCAGCCTCTGCCAATAGGGCTCCCTCTCCATGTGTATCTTGGGCACTGAACCAGTTTTGTATCTTGTCAAGGTTTGGGCTTTTATGATAAGAGCCCATTAGGCTTTAAAACATAAACAACCTTCATTTTAATTTTCTTGTTACATGATTACAAACGAGCCTTCTTTTTGTTGACTGTGAGTCTGTGACAGGACCTCGTAGTCCTCAAAGATATGCCTTCATCAATCGGACATTACTAAGAAACTGTAAAATGAGGCATGACCCTAAATGGAGGCACGGACACATGATTTTTATTCATTTATTTGGGCATTCCAAAGTGAATAAGTTTATAAATGCAATATATATTGTTGATACAGATAACAAACAACAGCTAAAATAATCGAGCCTTTATTTTGTCAAATCAGTAAATCACATTAACCCTTGGTAAAGATGTTTCTGAAAATTTTCCATATGAGAGGCATCTAAGCAAGCAATCAATGACAAGCTCTCGTCAGATTCTGGACTTGGTAGAAGGTATATTTTTCCTTCATGGAACACATTTGCTGGCCCCGTGTATATGGGTTGACCCAAACCAAAATCTGCACCATTTAGAGGGAGTCGCATCCAATTGATAATATGCAGGTTGGGACACTGGAAACTTTCTGTTCCTCTCCTGACAGTGGTTATATCCGACAGTTTTTCTAGGTAGTCAAGAGCTGATCTAAGATATTCATCGTCCATCCTTTTCAATGCTTCATGAATTCGCTCCACGGTTTTCATAAATGGTTCTGATTGGAGATTACCAGATAGAGCAGTTAATGAAGCTACGAACAATACATTCCCTAGGTAACCTGATGGCAGGGGAGGGCGTAATCTTGGGCGTCCATTAGTTGGCATGTCTAACCTGGTTGCTTGATTATCCGAGAGCCCTCGAGCTTTAGTCGCACATCGCCATATGTATGCAGCCAGGATATTGTAGGTGCTAAACTTGATTGTGGTTTCATTTTGGATTGATTTGGCTTTGAGGGTGTTGAGTTGATCCAGTGTTATCCTGAAAACAGACACTTGAGGATTTGGTTGAAATGAAGTGCTTAAAGAAAGAGGTGGGTCGTATTCAACATGATGAAACTTAGGGATTGGACTTGATGGCACTTGTGCTCGGAAAAGGGTTCGGTCAATAAGTGGTGGCTCAGTGATCTGGGGCAACCCTCTTGCAATCTCGGACCAGCTATTGACGAAATGAGTGGCAATTGTGCCATCTGCCAAAGTGTGGTGAACTCCAATTCCAAGACAGGCTCCACCACATTTGAATCTAGTTAAATAGCAAAATTTACAAACAATAAGCTATTTGATCTTTATTCAACTCAATCATATATAGCACATTTCAAGCAAGATTTTTAACCACGAGTTAATTCTTGTTTACCTGGGCCACGACAAGCGGGTGAGAGAAGGTATCTGCAGAGTTGGGAAGTGGAACTAGTTGCCGCAGCTCCGAGCTAGGTTTGAAATCGCCAAGGTCATTAATGGCACAAGTAGTTTCATCTTCAACCCAAAGAACTCCCTTTGCATTGCAAACTATCTCAAGTCTACCATTCTCATCACTCCCCAACCTTCCTGCCATAGGGTAGAATGAAACCAAGGTCTTTCTTAAAGCCTCCTTAAGAACTTGGGCGTTAAAGAACTGTGAAGAACCATTTGGTCTGTAAAAGTACTAGACATAAGGGATATAATATGTTGTCATATACATGTCTATATCTGAGATCCATTGATGTTCTTTTGGAGTTTCTTGAGCAGGGCATATCATGCTTGATCCCTTTACAGTAATTTCCATATCTCCTCAATCACTAAAAAAAAAACACACACAAAATCTTATTAAGATCATGCTAAAAATTTATGGTCTCTAGGAAGATTGGTGGGTTTTCTTCTATTGATGTAACAACATACATAGTTTCAAATCGAAGTGAAAGAAAATAAAAGCATTAATTGGAGACAAGGGGATCGAAGAAAAGGGTTCATAGTCACATATACCTTGTAATACCAGAAGCAAAGTAGCTAGGTGTTTGAAGTCTCAGGTTTTGTCTTATGATCTGCTCGTTTCCCTGTGCTCTATTGTCATTGTCATGTTGCTAGGATAAGGACAAAAACCAAATTTTAAATTTTAGTATTGCCAGCAATATTTGAGTTGACAATTGATAAATCTTTAATTAATGGAGTCATGGAAAAATGCCATCAATATATATCATAGTAGCTCACTCTACAATATATGTCATGGAAGATAATCCTCACTCTACATTTATAACGTTTCACAGCATGGAAAACAATGATGAAATCGATCATGATTCAAAAGCTATGGAGAAGATGAAGCATATCATTGAATCCCTTCCTAATGAAACAGGATGGAGTCTCTACCAACCTTATTGCCTCTACCAAGGCTTTTGGTGCTTTCCCGACTTCCTGGAAGGAATCATGCTTGCTCAAGAGTGTTTCAAACCAGAACCTGGCGACATCTTCATCTGCAGCCACCCCAAAAGTGGTACAACTTGGTTAAAGGCACTCACTTTTGCCATTATAAACCGGCATCGATATCATTTCGACGATTCAAGCAACCCTTTGCTGTCTAAGGGTCCCCATGATTGTGTGTTTTTCTTGGAGCAGCGCAAGTTTATTGGCAAGTTTCGTCAGCCAGGCGTACCGCTTATAGCCACCCACACTCCTTACTCTTCATTGCCAAAGTCTGTTCTGGACTCGGATGACTGCAAAATTGTTTACATTTGCAGAGATCCCAAGGATACATTTGTTTCCCTGTTTCATTTTATAGACAAGAGGCGGCCTAAGCATATCGAACCCGTTTCTATAGAGCAAGGTTTCGAGTTATTCTGTGAAGGGAAATCTATCTTCGGACCCATATGGGACCATATTTTGGGATACTGGAAAGCAAGTTTGGAACGGCCAAACAAGGTAATGTTCCTGAAATATGAAGATATGAGGAAAGATAGTGCCTTGTACGTGAAGAAACTGGGTGAGTTTATGGGCTACTCGTTTTCGGCTGAGGAACAACATAATGTCACCTTGCAGAAAATAGTAGAGCTGTGCAGTTTTGAGAATCTGAGAGGTCTGGAGGTGAACAAGACCGGAGTGCAGGTAAATCGTATCGTCCCTCATCCTGTTGCCAACCAAGATTACTTCAGAAAAGGCAAAGTTGGGGATTGGAGTAACTATCTCACCCCTGAGATGGCACAGCGTTTGGACAAGATAATGGAGCGGAAGTTCTATGGTTCGGGTTTGACATTCAAGAATTAATGTCTAAGAAGATAATGCACATTAATTACAGAAAGTAAGAAGATTGCTCATCCATTTGTATTTTTTTAATCTTTCTTAAATTTATGGGTTCTATAGTACTACTAGTTTGTAATAAGGCAATGCGCCCAATGCTGATTAATGTTTCCGGTCAGACCCATGTAAGCGTTTGTTGAATTTGGTTTGTAATTTGGGCATTCCAATGTAATTTAATCACATTAATTCTGCTATGGGAAATTCCACACAGTCAGAAAATTTGACCTGAATTTTGTCCTCCACGACGTGTCATGGTTAATTATCCATGTTATGGAGCAAAACTCAATCAAATAGTGATGTGATTAATCTGCTAGACCAACCATATAAAAACACGTCATAAAAACCAAATTTCATAACAATTTTTCGAACTGTATAGCAAAACTCTTCTACAATATATCCCTATAGCGCTACATATAGTTAAATAAAAGGAGCTGGTGGCCTCTTATGATCTATTCAAACAAGCACTTTTGGAGTTCTAGAGAATCAACTTTACTTTTAGCAGCCCCTATATCATGATCGATCTTAATGATCTGCTCGTTTCCCTGTTCTAACATGCAGCCACTTGTTGCCAGGATAAATAAGGACAAAAACCAATTTTAAAATTTTAGTATTGCCAGCAATATATATTTGAGTTGACAATTGATAAATCTTAAATTAATGGAGTGATGGAAAGAAAATGCCATCAATATATATTACTCCTACTAGTATTATCTTATTAATTAATTAATCATGCCATCAATGTATATTACTAGTATTATCTTGTGTTGATTAGTAATTTTAAATTTTCAGAAGAGATTCGTTTTTGGGAATATTTGAGCACTAAACCAGTTTTGTTGCATCTTGTCAATCTTATTAGGGTTTGAGGGATCGATCATGGGACGAAGAATTCGGTATTTTTCACATGCTTGGAGTTTAAAAGCCCCCGAAAGCTCGATCCAACTTGTTTAAGTTATTATAAACGAAAAATTATAAATTCAAAGGTTAATGATATGATTCATCAATTTATTGGCGGAACAATATCTTTTTGTCAAGTGTATTTGTAAACAATATTCTAGTTCTAGAATTAAAATTTTGAAATATAATGTTTTCTTTTTTTTGCCAGAAAATCTAAAAATGTTTCAATTTCATTAATAAAATGTTACTACTACTTCATAGACCGGACCTAAAGCTAAAAAAAAAAGAAAATCAAACTCAGAATTAGAGCTGGCAAAATGAATCCGAAATCCGAAATTCGCCCGAGTCCAAACCCAAAATTACCCGAGTTGACCAGAAAAATCAACGTCCCAAACCCGAAAATACCCGAACCCGAGGCAACCCGAGCCCGATCCCGACCCGAGCCCGAACCCGAAATAATTTGAATTTAATAATAATTTATAAAATAAAATATTTTATTGGTTAGAAAAAAACATATTTCCTTTTAATATTAAATAAAACTATTATATATATGAATATAATAAAAGTCATATAATAATGATCAAAATTAAATGATTCATTAATCAATATAAAAAGTGCTAAACTACTAAATATATATATATATATATAACTTATATAACTTAAAGCAAAAGATTAAAAAGTACCCTTATAACTAATTAAAGTATAATTAATTAAATACATGAAATTTTAATTTTTTTTAAACAAATAAAGAGTCTACAAAAGCAGATGATGAAACAAAAGTAAAGGTTTAAACCGAAAGTTCTATCCTTGTTCAATCTAGTCCCTTATTTTAGTTCAATTTAATCCCCAAAATTCTTTAGTGGTTCAATTAAGGGTCTATCAGCTTTTAATTTGTTTAATTTAAGACTTTCATTTTAATTATTTGTTTAATTTAATGTTTAATTTGTTTTAATTTGCAATAATTTAGAATTGATTAATGCTAATTAATTTAAATTAGTAATAAAGTATATATATTTTATATTTAATTCAATTAATTTAAATGTTGCACGCCACTTAATAATGGTCGGTGACCGTAATCTTTCTGAGGAAGGATTTTCATTTTTCAAGGAGTGGTTGAGTTTTCGGGAATATCTCTATGGATGAGACTGTTCTTTCGCTATTAATCATTTGTTAGTAATTTTATTATATTGATAATAATGTTATATTATATTATTATATTATATATTATCAATAAACTTATAATATAAAAGATAAAACAATTATTTTTATTTAAAAAAATCTTTAACATGAGCTTATACTTGAACCGGGATGAGTCAGATCCAGATCGGTCTCTGAATATCGAATCAAAATCAAACTCGAACCCGATCCGAGTCCGAACCCTACCCGAGATCGAACCCGAAAATACCCGAACCCGATATAACCCGAGTCCGAAAATACCCGAATCCAACTTAACCCGAACCCGAAAAAACTCGAACCCAAAACCGCCCAATTGCCAGCTCTACTCAGAATAGGCTTATTGCCCAAAAAAAAAAATCCTCAGAATAGGCTCAACAACATGGCGGGCATCTGGGCTAACAGAAATGGTCTTTTTAGTCCAAGGCCTGGGCCTAGCCCTTTTTTAACTTTTTCCCTCTATCATATTTGGTTATTTCAGATTTTCCTTTTTGTTTTTTTTTAAGCTAAAATTTTTTGAAAAAAAAAAGAAAAGAAAAAAAGAGGGAGTTTCAATTAAAAATGAGGAATATGAAAGAGATTTCTTTTCCAGAGTGTTAGTGCCCCAACAAGTTAGATAAGCACCGGATTCCCTTTGAACTTTCATTTATTTTTTAGGGAAAGGACTAAATTAATTAAGAAATCCCAATAAAAATAGATTATTAGAAAATTTAGACAAAAAAAAAAAGGTTTCCTTTATTCTTTTAGTTTTTACCTTTTTCCTTGCTGGCATTCACCATCAATCACAAAGAAAGCACAATGCTTACGGAGACAGGATTTTCACAATCCACCGCCCCCCAAATCCAATCACCCATATCCTTTCTCCTTAATTATTAGTATATAATATAATATATAAATATAAACCCTTACGTTTTTAATTCAAGTTTCATCCTATATATGGATTTCGTATAATGTTATTGAAATTTGTTGGTTTATTAATATATTTTAGTTTGTTATATTTATGTTTAATGATTTCTAATTAAATGTTCATATATACATAGAATTATCGGATTGTAAATAAGAAAAAAAGAGAGAGGAATCCAGTGAAGACCTAATAAAATTTTGAATGATATCTATTAACATGATTATATCCCGACAACAATGGCTTTTCTATGTCCCTAAATTTGGCTTTGGGGATTCCTTTTTGATGAATGCTGTACCCTATCACATGATTTGAGAATTTAAAGTTGCTTCAGCTATCTTTATTCCTTGATTAAACCAAACATTATTAATTTTGCATAATCATATTCTCTTTTTCTTTTTTTGTGGTCAAAAAAATTACTCATTTAATTAATTAATTAATTTCCTTTATGGTTCATTATAAATAATCACCCAAGCTAAGTTCAATCCCAAGGGCTGGGCTAAAATTGGTCATTTTCTCTCTGATATCACTACAAAAATGAAGAGAAGAATTGTAGAATGGCTCTTCTTCGTCATCTGTTGTAACACTCTTCTCTTACAGTTCTCTTTATGTACTGAAACTTCTTTCACCTCATCAAAACATGAAGGCCGACAACTCAAGAGTAAGCTCTTTTTTTTTTCTTTGGTTTAATAAATAAAAGCTAGTAGTAACATTAATATTAAATAATGTTTAATTAATTAATCCATTGTTTTGCAGATGTTTATAATCCAAGCAAGTTCAAGGGTTTACAAGGAGCACTTCACTTGACGAGGATGGACGTTGAAAATGGAAAGAAAGTTAATATAATTGATGAAAACAAAAAAGGGAAGGGAAGTTATGGCGGTGGAGATCTTCTTCGACCTCGAAACAAAAAAAATGGAGCAAACTCTTCACAAATAAAATCCACTTCCCTTTTCTCAGCTGTGCTTAGATTTGGGTTTCTTGGCTTGCTGCCTTCTATCTTCTACTTTTGATATATAAATTATATAGCTTTATAGCTTGCTTAATTATATTGTTGTTCTTTGTTAATTAGTGTTTTTTAATCCCTTTGTCTTAATTAACAAACGCTCATGCTGGCCTAATATCTAGGTATATTGTATTGTTGTAGTGTGTACCAAAGTTTGGCTAGAAAATCAAATATATAATTACATTTCTGGGCGCTATGCTGATTAATTAACTAATTTAGCATTGAATGATGTGTTTAAGTACAATTTCGGATTTGAGTCTTGTGAATTAAGAAAATATATATGGGACGATCTTTGTTTGATTGAAGTCTCACATAGTTTAAAATCGGGCATTAATGTGGTCGTCACACATGCCAAAGGTTTTATATCAAAAAAATTAACTAATTTAGTTAGCAATCTCTTCTTATATTAGTTATCCCATTAGTGAGTTAGTGGCAGAGTAGTTATCTAATCTGTAAAGAATGAAAACCACTTAATTAAATTATAGCTTTATGATGAAACTTTAAAAATGCATGTGCTACACATTATCATTTTCTATGGCGGTCGATAGAAAAGGATCCGATCCATTACTTTTTATACATCTCTAATTGTTAATCATGCTTAAAATTCGCATGCGCCATTAAAACCTTCAAACTATTGGATAGCAGACCATTAAGCTAAGCTCGTGGCTTCACATCAAATAACGATTGCATAATTAATATCAGGATATAACTCTTAAACAGATTAATTTATATATAGCATGCTTTTTTTAATTGCTTTGTCATATCTCTCAACAACTTTTCAAAAAAAAAAAAGTTGTTGATTAAAGATGATTAATTATATATAGCTTTGACTACTTCACTTGAAGTGAAAGGCACCCAATAAATCTTTGAAGGGGTTGATGGTTTGTCTTGTCCTTAAAAATGAGGCATTTGTCTCCTAATAAAAAAGCATTGCCTGTTTTTTGAAATGAATGTGCAGATAGTGCTTCATCTCTGGTTTATCACTAGCTAGTTCCCTAAAATCGAATTCAGTGTGTATGGAACTTTTCAAAGAAAGCAACATCCAATACATAATATATATTGGAATTGTACTTTGCTTCATATCTTTCCTGAGGCTAACATGTGTGCAAATCATTTAGTTATGAAGGCACATCAAGATCCTTTTGATGTTACTAAATTGGATGACCCTTTAGTCTCTCTCACTCAACTTATGCAGGAGGACTTGATTGGTGTTGTTAGGCCTCATGCTATTGTTAGATAAAACGGTCTTGGACCGCTCTTATGTACCAAAAAAAAAACATCCACTATATATCATTTTCATGATCTATTCAAACAAGCACTTTGGGAGTTCTAGAGAGAATCAACTTTTAGCAGCCCCTAGTAGGATACTGATCACGATCGATCTTATAATGATAGCAACAAACCAAGGCAATATATTAATGGAAAACCCAATTACAATTTAACAGGCAATTGAGGACCATACATTACTTCATTCTCAGATAGAACAAAAACAAAAGGAATAATTAGTAGCTTGCAAATTGAGAGCACTTAGCTTCTGAAAATAATAGATTGATGTTAATCTATATAGATATATATGCATGCCCACACCCTCACAACCGCCCACATCACAAAAAAAGTCAATTTAGATAGAAACTCCTATTTATTTAAGTCAACTGCAATAATCGCATGCTTAATTTCGATGTCAACTGGAGTATTATAAATAGGGTTACTGACAGATCAAGAACAAATATTCAAAGCACATTAAAAACCAAAGCTACTCAAAATGAGGTCACTAATGTTAATCATGTTTCCAATTTTGCTTTTGTACTCTTGCCTAGCTTTTGATGTAATTAGAGTTGTTTTAGCAGATGTTGGAACAGCAACGTCGTATGATCCTCCATACTTGCGTAAGTAGAAATAACATTGATTAATTTTTGTCCTTAATTAACATTGTTTACGTAAGTTAATCTATGTGTTTTAATGAATGAAGCAACGAGATGTGATGGGTACAACGAGGATCAATTCCCACCGGGCGGGCTTTTTGCAGCAGTAAGCGATGGGTTATGGGATAACGGCGCATCGTGTGGTCGGAAGTATAGAATAAGATGCATCAGCGGTCCAAAGAGGCCATGCAAAGTTAAGTCCATAGTTGTGGAAGTAGTTGATCTTTGCTCTAAGGATCCTTGCCCTGCAACTTTGCAGCTATCCAACAAAGCTTTCGATGCCATCTCAAAGATTGATGCCAAAGTTAACGTGGAATATGCACAGTAATTAACTATTCTTCTCTCAAATTTTGTTTACTTTAATACATACATGCAATGGGTTTATGGATTAATTTTTCTTTCTCCATTTACCATTTTTGTTTTGCAGGATTTGAAGAAACATGGAATTTTCACCCAAAGAAAAAAAAGAAAAGAAAGAAACATGGAATTGGAAACATACATGGAAGACTAGAAGAGAGCATCTATACCTTAGGAGATTCCTTTTGAAATTTGAAGCCATTAACACAAATAAAGTTGGCAGTTATATATTATTCTGTATTAATAATATTCGAATAAAGTTGTCAATTCCAATTTTTCAAGTTTGAACAAAGTTGTGTTATCAAGAACCGAAAGCAGAATATTTGCTATATATTTCAAGATGATATAGTTTTAGGATTTCAAGTTTGAAACAGATTGAAGTGGGGTACTTAGCTAGGTTAACCCTTATTCTTCAAAAAAGACATACCAGAAAGAAATGAATCTGAGCTGTCAGCAATTCAGCATATGATTCTGTTTAACTCTGTCGTGTTGATATATATACTCGAAGAAGAAAAATAGCTGGTAGCCATAAAATCAATATCAATATGATTAATGAGATAATAATTTATAGTAGAAATGAATAAGTGAACAGAAGATGTGAAAAAAATGTACACGTTATTATAGCAGATACTCGTACAACATAGGTAGTTGGCCTAATGCTCATTGAAATGCTTGGTGTTGCACAGTGGTTGCACTTGAATTTCCGAAATTCCGATGATCTCTCTGGAAGTAGGGATGAAGGGATCGAACTCCTTCAAGGTATAAAGGTGTCTGCATTTCTATCAAGCGAGATACCTACAAAGATAGATTCATATCATTTTGATTCTGCTCAGTAGTACCTATCTTCTATGTTCTTTTTTCTGCTTTGCCAAAAAAAGAAAGAGCTCAAAATGGGGATATACTCTGCGAGAGAAAAGAATAAGACCACTTACTGCTCGGCGGAAGGCAAACATCTCCTCTTGACCGGATAGCATCGATTTTATACCAGCTGGTGCACCTCCTGAACTCACATTTCCTTCTGCCAGAACATCACGACGAAGTTTGGTACCTTCTGCCTCTGTTTCGAACTGGAAACTGGAAACAAGAAGGATACATATGTTTAACCAGTTACAAACAGATCTTGGACGGCCAGATAACCAACAATGAAAAAAATCATAGATTTTCATTACTGCTTGCTGTACATTCATTATTAACAACTGTCCAACTAAAGGACTAAGTGCATGTTTCAAAGCATGCTACTCATTATGCAGCAAAAAAAAGCATGCTACTCATTTATACTACTCAGCTATTTGCATGAGCAAAATGCTTTCTTTCAAGAATTTGCACTAACTGCATGCATCCAGCAAAGGCTGCATGCCTGCATTAGCATTTCTTCAAATACTTGGAATAATGTCACATATGAGAGGGGAATTACTGGGAAGAGTTAATATGCTTCACATGTCAAACCTCTTATCTTATTAGATCTTGATATAGGTCTTTTATAATTGATCATAAAAGCGAACGAAAAGCTTACCTTTCCAGATCAAAAAGTGTACCCTCTTCAGTTCCTTGAAATAAGTCATCAATAGAAGAAGCTGCTGAACAAAATAGGCGGCAATGGTGGTTGTATAGCTCATCTATGAGGGTAATAAACCTGCGAGCCTGGAATGTGGAAACACAAAGCCACTTATGATAGGATAAAGATGCGCAGAGGAAGTAAAGCTACGACTTATTTTATTCCCATTTTCTCCTACATAGTTGAGAACTCCTATTTAAATTGTACCTTGTCACGGATTCGCATACTCATAGCTGGAATATCAGAGATGAAGACAGTATGATAATTTTTTGCAACTGCAATATAATCTGCAGCACCTACCTGCAGATAATTGAAAGTGAGAGGAAGCAGAAAAGAGAAGGAAGAATAAATTATGAACTCAACATAAGCCAAGTATAATACCGGCTGTCCGCATAGATACTCAAATGTGAACCTTGCTACTCCATTACAGCTCTCAGGAACCTCCAATCTCCTGATGTGAACAAAAAGGAAATACCTGTTGAAATGGATAGATCAAACAGACCAATATAACTAGATTTAAGAAATACCTTCCAAACATCACTGGGACAGTATTGGATGTGACTTTTCCTCCAGCCTGGTTTATAACCTGACGCCATAACTTCTCAAATTCCTCTAAAGCAGTGCCATCTAGAGGCCAAAAATAATGAACCTGCATGTAGACACTTCTAATTTCAACCACTAAATAGATTTTCAGGTTCTCCTTAAGTAGGAAAAGAATATGTTAATCTACTATTAGTAATAAAGAAGAACATTGCTTACGTAAAGGAAAACAAGTGGAAAAATCGGTATTCAGATCAAGAAGCATGAAACATCACCTTGTCTATAGACCTCTGTGCTATTAGCCGGCGATAATCTATTTCACTTCCAATCAAAATGATCTCACAGTGTTCTTCCAACTTTTTTACAAACTTTTGGAAGATCTCTCGCTGCATTCCGTCCTGCATAAGCATTTATACAAAAGAAAAAAAGGGAGAAGAGAAAATTTTCATCAATTGTTTACCAGGAACAATACAACTCAATAGGCTGGAAAGAAAGTGAAGTTTCCAGAACACCTGATTTAAATCTTCTGGTGCCCGATTACTGGTGGCAACTAGAACAGTTCCAGTACTAAGTAATCTGCTTAGAATTCCAGATAAGGCCACAATAGCAAATACATCAACAGTCTGTAATAGAAAGAAAGACAGTTCAAGTCACAACATGAGTTGAAAAATTGGGAAACTGGTTTTCATTTTAGAAATGTTCTGTAGCATATGATAATCAGCATTCATCAATGCTCCCACAAAATGAAACTTAGAGTCATTGCTCAAATAGCCTCCTTTTACTTTCCACTGGAAGAAACTATGAGATTATTATAGCAATAAAGTTTGATAATAACCCCTTTAAAGAAAACCTGTAACGTTTGAGAATAACATTTCTCCAGTCAGAACTCAGAAACTAGTATACAAAAAGACACAGTTTCTGCTCTTTGTTTGTTGCACACTTTAGAAAGAAACAGCCAAACTCTGACCAGCAAAGGTTAACTAACCAACATGACAACCAACATTAAGACTTCACAATTTCTGCTGTGGATATAAGCAAAAAAATGCTACCTGTATCTCATCAAAGCAAAGAATGCTAGCTCCTCTTTCGCCGGCTTCCCTGTCAACAAGAAACTTATCTGCTACTGCAGGAAGAATATTTTTCATCTGGATCTCTTGTTTATATCTCTCTTCAGCAGCTAACCACTCTTTGGCTTTCATCTCAAAGGGAAGATTCATAATCCAAGAAGATATGCTTGATTGCAAAGACTTTTCCTCAACTTGATTTTTCCACAACTTATGCATATCTTCATTAATTCTAAGCATTGCCTGCCAATGTGTAAAGCAATTGTAACTACTCAAAAGGTGTCCTCTAGTAAACATGCTTATTTTAAAAAACTAGATACCATAACAAATTATGCCATAACATATTGCAAAGGAAGAGCTTATTCTCTGGGCAGGGAGGATTGCAGGCACTTCAAAAGCTAGATACTAAAATACGAGGTACTGACACTACATTTTGTGTTTTTGGAAAATAGTTGAATAGCTTTCGAGACATAGGGTTACTACAGATTTAATCATGAGAATACTCAAAGAATAAGTAAATAAAAAGAGAGGCTCACCTCTAAAAGCTCACCTCATGGAAATGGAACCTTCGTCGATGTTTAACTATTCCATTAGTGGCAGTATAAAACATATCCATAAGCATCGTCTTCCCTACAGAAAACGAGCTTAAGTTATAAATAGTTGTCATCAGTCTGTTCACTCTGGAGATATATGGAAAGGATACAACAGAGATTAAACCCAATGAAAAACCAAATTTCCATTTTTTTCCGGTTAGAGTATCGGCTCACAAAACCTCACATTTACTAAGTTGATGAAATTTGGCAACATACCACTTCCAACATTCCCATATACATATAGTCCTTTTGGGGCAGGAGGAGCAGTAGGACGACGGCCAACAAGTGAATCCAACTTCTTCTCACGGTTGAGGTATGAAACCCACTTACCCACTCCAGGTTCTATATCTTGAGATTTTCTCCTGAATCAAGGAAACTTCATTAATATCAAAAGGAACTAAACAATGAATAGATATGAATTTCCATCCAAATATTTTAGAAAGAGCCAGCATGCCTCACCGGAATGCCCATCTTTCTAAAAGTCGACTCCTACGATCTTTAACTGATGTCCAAAGGTCGCCTTGCTGCTTGAGCTCAGCTTCCTCCATCAAAAGCCTTCGGCGCTCATTCTCCCTGTTTTTCTCCCACTCAGCTAGCTTAATCTACAAAAGGAAAGTTTCAACTTTCAATGCCACATTCTATAGACAATACTAGATACATATATTGTACACAGCTAAATTAGAGTTCAAAATATACATGATATTCCTCCATATCTTTTTCATACTGTTCCAACCTCCCAAGCAAATTTTCTAATGCCACAGCAACTTTTTCTTGGTAAGGATCATGCTGCAGCTTACCTTGCTCCACCAAGTTGCGGTAATGTGATAGAGGCCCTGAAAGAAAAGGGAAAAATAAAATAAAATAAAAGCTTTATACTAATTACTAAGCCTTCGATAAGGTGAATTATCACCTGTCTTACTTTTATCAAGGTTTATAAAGATAATATATATGAAGTAAGAAGTTGAAAATCCAAACTTTTCCTTTCCCCATTATTTTCAAGGTCCAGCTTTTTCATGGAGAAAAAAAAACATAAAAGAACGAAAGTTAAACCCTTAATTATTTGTTATTTTACCATCTCTTTTCCTAAAAAACAAAACAAACGAGACAAATCATACCCAACAACATTACAAAGGTGCTGCACTTCAAAATCCTAAATTTATTGCCAAGTTAACAGAAATTCTCAATTCTGGGAAATACCCAATTGGAGTCATTAATCAGAAAAAGCATGAAGAAGATAATCAGATAAATATACAATCGAGCATAAGAAAAACCTGGAGGATTTGGAGAAGAAAGATCCACTGAATATGGACGAATTGCATTGATCATAAAATACGCGCTTGAACATCTTCGTTGAATAAACCCCTGATTCAAAAGTGAAGATATTGATAAAATTCTTCTCATTTTTTCCCTTCCCTTTTCTTTTTACTGATCGTTGCTCTGGGCTCTGGAATTGGTTGGAACATGAATGAGAAATTTCTCTCCAACTGTCGAGGAGCAGAGACCAGAAAGGAAGAAGACTGGAAAAGGTGACGTGGCGAATAAATCTGCCAGCCACGTGGGATCAAAAAGCGATACTGACGTGTACTTAAATTGACCGTTGGAATTTTGGGGAAAATACGATAAGATGCATTGAATTAAAAATATTAGTATGGAACAGTACTTTTTTAAGTGCATTACACCAAATATTAATTCTTTATTAATAAAACATCGTTCCGTAAATTTTTTACTATACAATACACCTCACTGCAAGTTTTGGAACCCGGATATCTAAAATCTTCAACTTCGAGCTTTCCCTCGTCTATTTTATTTCCCTTCTTGTTTATGAGAAAGTATACTAAACCAGTTGATAAAGATCTACTGTTATTGATTGATGAACCGCAAAAGTAAGCAATGAATTTGCTTCGAACTTCTCTAAATGCAATCTTCAATCCCAAAAAACAAGCTTTTAATACTCCTGCGAACAATCGCGACATCAGCCACTACCAGCAGCTACGGAAGTGCCTCGCCGGAGCACCGCTGCCTTACTCTCCTCCAATCATGCAACTCATTTTTAAACCTCCTTCAAATTCAAACCCAAATCATCAAATTGGGTTTCCAAAACAACCCGTTGATTCTCACCAACTTTGCATCCAAATCCTCTGACCTCAACTCCGTTGACTACGCTCATTGCTTCCTCTTTTCACCCCACTCAAACACCCAATTCTACGATGCTTTCCTTTTTAACACTATTATTAAAGCATATGCTCTAACTGGGAACTTAAAGACTAAAGCTTTATGGGTTTTCAAGATCATGCTTGATTGTAGAGTGTTGCCTAATAATTTCACATACCCCTTTGTTTTAAAAGCCTGTGCTGGCATTGGGGACTTAAATTTAGGCATGTCCGTACATGGATCGTTGTTAAAATTTGGTTTTGACGTGAATAACCATGTTTTAAACACATTGGTACACATGTACTGTAGCTGCAGAGGAGGGATTGAGTTTGGTCGGAAAGTATTTGATGAAATGGCTAAAAAGAACTCTGTTCCTTGGAGCGCTATGATTGGTGGGTATGTTCGTTTGGGGCGGTCAACTGATGCGGTTGACTTGTTTAGCCAGATGCAGATGGAAGGCATTTGCCCTGATGAGATTACTATGGTTGCTGTTTTGTGTGCTTGTACTGATTTGGGTGCACTCGAACTTGGGAAGTGGGTTCAGTCCTTTATAGAGGAGAAAAAAGTGAATAAATCGGTGCACCTTAATAATGCGCTTATAGATATGTTTGCCAAGTGTGGTGATGTTGATGAAGCTTTGAAATTATTTAGGACAATGAGTGAGAGAAGTATTGTTTCTTGGACTTCTGTCATTGTTGGTTTAGCAATGCATGGGCGTGGACTGCAAGCTGTTTCTTTGTTTCATGAGATGATAGGTGATGGAGTTGTGCCAGATGATGTTGTTTTTATTGGATTGCTCTCTGCTTGTAGTCATTCTGGATTAGTTCAGAGAGGGAAGGAATATTTTGATTTCATGAGAAAGGAGTTTGGTATATTGCCTAAAATCGAGCACTATGGATGCATGGTGGATATGTTATGTAGGGCTGGCCTTGTTAGAGAAGCAACGGAGTTTGTTCAAAAAATGCCAATTGAGCCAAACTCTATCATTTGGCGAACCCTGATAAATGCTTGCCGTCAACATGGTGAATTTAAGCTCGGGGAGAGCATTGCCAGACAACTAATTAAAAATGAGCCAATGAGTGAGGCCAATTATGTTCTACTTTCAAATATTTATGCAAAGATGTTTCATTGGGAGAAGAAAACCAAAATTAGGGAGAAGATGGACAAAAGGGGAATTAAAAAGATCCCAGGAAGCACCATAATTGAGCTGAATAATAAAATCTATAAATTTGTTGCTGGAGATATGTCGCATAATCAGTACAAGGAAATATTTGAGATGGTGGATGAGATGGGGAGAGAAATGAAGAAGGCTGGATATGTTCCATCCACGTCAGAGGTTATGCTTGATATTGATGAAGAAGACAAGGAAGATAACTTGAATAGGCACAGTGAGAAGCTGGCTATTGCTTTTGCTCTTCTAAATACATCACCAGGAACTCCTATTAGGATTGTGAAGAATCTGCGAGTTTGTAATGATTGTCATTCTGCTACTAAGCTTATCTCTAAGATCTATAATCGAGAAATTATAGCGAGGGACCGGAATCGCTTTCACCATTTTAAGGATGGTTTATGCTCATGTAATGATTTCTGGTGACAAGGTAATCACAGTTTCATGGTAATATTGTAATGATCATAGAGCAGTTGATTATATTCTGCATCCTTTCTCATAAGTCGAGAAATTTGAGTGGTATAGAAGTTAGATCCTAGAACAAACTTTTGAGTTTTCAGCATATATGGATTGAACTTGCACAAATTAAGATACGCCCAGATATGGTAGGAGATAACATCAGTCTATCCTCTGGAAAATAAGATCAGTTATCAGTGTTTGTGGCCACCAAGATTCTTTGTCTGAATATCGCTGTTATTTTCCTCTTGATTAATTTATGTATACCCGGCTTGAAGAACTATTATTTGGTACTATTATTGAAGGCTACAGCACTCAGCATAACTGTGAATTTTATGTAGTCTTGACAAACCAGTGAATCTGAGTGCACAATGAGAGATTATTTTTACTTATTCGAGCTCTTATTTTTTTGTAAATTTCACACCAAACAAATCTGAATCAATGAGCTAATGACTTTATGTGAGTGTGTATTTTAGTGCTTACCTGATTTTGTTGGTATATTGTGGGGATGATTCTGGCCCAATGAGTATTAATATGACAGTTGAGAGAAATGAAGTTTTTTGACTTTTAGTGTTGTTTATACCTGCAGAATTATAGCTGTCTGGTGGGGCAAAATCTGCCCTAAATCCTAATTCAGAGCAAGCCCCAGGCATAGCATGTGAAATAATATTAAGTTGGTCTAAGGACTAAAGCTGGAAAGTTATGCTATCATTGGGCAATTATGTTCACTCGATGTTCAGGAAGATTAGTTTGACTGAAAAATCACATTTTTGCAGCTGCAAGGCTAAAGAAGATTCTAATTGAAGGTCTGTAACAGCTATGGCTAAAAGGTTAAGTTTTGGCTCAACCCTAACTGAATGGCTGCCTGCACGGGTTTGGAGATCATGAAAATATGCTTTTCTGGCCAGAAAAGAAAAGGGATCAAAAGAATCAGGGCTATGCTCAAAGTGGAGGAGATTCATGGCTATGCTCAAAGTGGAGGCCGGCAGGGGCCCCCAAGGATTTTGGTTGCATTGTTAGTCCCTCTCAACTTACACTTGTATCATGTGGTGAAGCTTTTGTTTACGTTTGAAGTTGATGTATGCATATTTGTTTATTTTAATTGCATTGGCATTTAACTCTCTTTATTAATATTAATATTATTCTATGTCAGTTTAAATGATGCATTCAATAAAATTAGTTACTCAATTAAGCATAATTTCCACATGTAAAGCTTTGCAGCTTTGTCATTTTCAACTGCCTTGTTGCTGCAGCTGCAGGATCCAGACATTTAATTATTGCTATGTTGAAGATGAAGATACCAATATAGAAAGGAGTCAATCTGATCTAAAAGTCAAATAAAAGGAAGGAGCTAGGCTTTTCGTCCTTGTTGTAAATAAAACAAGCTTGCAGACAACAAGGATGGGAAAAGGGCAGCCTTTTGCTTGTGGGGTTGCAACAGCACTTGGTATGACTGGTTTACATGGTTCACAGCTTACACATCAAAGCAATCAATTTTAGTGAACAAGGCATGCACAATGCACCCAAGGTTCTATATCTATTCAGCTATATCCTCCTATGTTATTCAACACCTCTAATTTATGTTCTCTAAAAGTTACGTATCTCTATCACTCGAAAGCGAAACTAGTGGGGGACACACTTTACTGCTAGCATTTACTCTTATAAGGGTTGATAAACCATATCCCTTTGCAAACTGCTGAGAGAACAAACAAGATCAGACCTCTCATAAATTGTAGTGGAGGTGGTTTGCAAGGATTGGTGCATTGCCTATATAAATAAAGCTTGGCTACTTGTCTTGTCGATAGCTTATAGTTATTCCTTGGCACTGCAGAGAGGAGGCTTCTTGGCTTGCCAGCTCTTTTTCTAGCTTACTCTATCTGGTTCAAACTCTTCTCAAGTCATGGTTCGTTTCTTTAGCTTCTTAGCTTCTTCCCTTTTACTTTAGTTTTGTGAAGTAGAATGGAATGAAATCAGGGTTTACCATGAGTAAACTGTCTTGTCTTCTGTAAAAATATGGTTAACTTTCAGTTTTACTTGCAGGCAGAGAAGATGAGTTTGACTGTTGCTGATGCAGTGGACTACAAGGGATTCCCTGCTGACAAGTCCAGAACTGGTGGCTGGGTACCTGCTGCTCTTAGCTTAGGTAGACTTCTTTATAACCAAACCAATCTATCTTCTGTTTGAGTTATGCATCCTACAATCATCAGAAATCCATCAAGCAGTTGCACTGTGATTTACCTGTTTAGAGCTCTACCAGACTGCAAGCATAGTATATGGTGACGTACATGATAATGAGTTAGATCGAATAACTTGGACACTAATTTCCAACTATGCTAGATATTCAAAAAGCTTTAAGAATATTTAATTTGCCTGCAGAACCTTGTCTTAGGTTGTCATTTATGAGATCAAAATTCATCACTCATCTTCACATTGATTATAAGTAAGGTCACAAAGTATTAGTAAACAGACAAGGCATCAAGCTTATCTATAACGTGATTTCAGTTAATAAAAGCTGTCCTAGTTTTGTTGATAACTTTTGTTTGTTTCTTTTCTCTGTTTTTTCCTATGGAAAGTACTAGTTTGGAATACTGGCACTTTATGTGAGACAAACTTTTGTTGTCCAGTTTTGCTTCATGAGTGGTGGAGGGGAAGAGAAAATGAACAGCACGTCAATTATGAACATCTATGTTATTAAAATTTTACATCAAAAATATCAAATCTTCAGGCTCCGTTCATGCAAAATAGTTTTTGATTAGTTGGATCTTACTTAATTTTGCCCATCTCGGTGGAACCCTAACATTTGCATCATCAAGGAGTTTTATATGATGCATATTGATTCTAAAAGAGTTATGATAGCTTCACGTTGTTTAGTCCAGGATTTCTCTACTGCGTAGGTGGGAATCTAATCCTAACACATTCATATGAGAATTGCCTTGAATTCTTGAGAAATCCCGGTAGCAGTTAGAACAATATTTAAGATATAAGAGATTCATATGCATCTAACTAATGCATGCCCATATACAGACAAGCAAATAGTCTACTGGGAGTTAATACAGTAGTAAACACTTGAAATTTATTTTCAGGGATTGAAGTAATTGAGAGGCTCTCAACAATGGGAATAGCTGTGAACCTTGTGACATACTTGGGGGGAACTATGCACCTTTCAAGTGCTACTTCTGCAAATGTTGTCACAGACTTCATGGGTACCTCATTTCTGCTGTGTTTACTTGGAGGCTTCCTTGCAGATTCCTACTTGGGCAGATACAGAACGATTGCAATATTCGCCACAGTTCAGGCCCTTGTAAGTTTAAAAGTCACTTAATTTTCTTTTCAAAATAAAATTTTCTTTCAGTCCTTGATGAAATGATACTGGTGAATCAGGGAACTTGCATATTAGCAATATCAACAAGACTCCCAAAACTAAGGCCTCCACCATGCCAGGCTACTGAAGTTACTCAATGCCAGCAGGCCAGTAACTCTCAAATGGGAGTTCTGTATCTTTCTTTGTATCTAATAGCAGTAGGGACCGGTGGCGTGAAATCCAGTGTATCAGGATTTGGAACTGACCAGTTTGATGAGAAAGATGAAAAGGAGAAGGCCCAGATGGCTTATTTTTTCAACAGGTTTGTCTTTGTTATTAGCATAGGGACATTGATGGCTGTCACGGTGCTTGTTTACATCCAAGATGAAATAGATCGAAGTTGGGGTTATGGAATTTGCTCTGCTTCAATGTTTGTAGCAATCCTGATATTCCTATTGGGAACTAAAAGATACAGATACAAGAAATGCTTAGGAAGTCCTGTAGTTCACATTTTGCAAGTTGCTGCTGCTGCCATTGGGAAGAAGAATATCAAAGTACCTTCTGACATTGCCTTATTGTATGAAGATCTCCCTGAGGCTTTACGAATCAATCACACAGATCAGTTCCGGTAAGCCATCTACTGCATGAGCAACATAATTGTCTCATATCAGTTCATAACCGCTATCTTATGTTCTTTTCATTCTTAGTTTCCTGGACAAGGCCTCTGTTGTGACAGAAGATGATTACCAAGGCAACGGTTCCTTCATGGTTAACCCTTGGAAACTTTGTTCAGTTACAAGAGTAGAGGAGGTTAAGATGATGATCAGGCTACTTCCAATTTGGGCAACAACAATTATATTTTGGACCACATATGCTCAGATGATCACTTTCTCAGTGGAACAAGCAACCACAATGGGGAGAACCATAGGAAATTTCCAAATTCCGGCTGCTTCACTTACTGTCTTCTTTGTTGCAGCAATATTGATCACTTTAGCTGTTTATGATCGTTTGGTTATGCCCCTTTGTAAAAAATGGATTGGGAAACCAGGTACGAGAAACAACTTTCCTTGCACTTTTGACAGTTCCAAAATGCTAGTAGCCTTAAAATATGATATCTACGGGCATGGTTTAACTTTTTCAATATTCTTCAGGATTTTCCAATCTACAAAGGATAGGCATAGGCCTCTTCTTGTCAGCAGTGGGGATGGCAGCTGCAGCAATCTCAGAAAACAAACGGCTATCAGTGGCAAAAGAATTCAGTGAAAATACCACCCTACCGATTACCGTTTTCCTTCTGATTCCACAATTCTTCTTGGTAGGTGCAGGAGAGGCATTTATATACTCCGGTCAGCTGGATTTCTTCATCACTAAATCGCCAAAAGGAATGAAAACGATGAGCACCGGCCTCTTCCTCACAACTATTGCACTAGGCTTCTTTCTCAGTAGCTTGCTAGTTTCCATTGTGAAGAATGTGACAGGAAACAGCATTAAACAAGGATGGGTGGGAGACAACATAAACAAAGGAAGACTGGATTACTTCTATGGACTTCTAGCTGCATTAAGTTTCATTAACTTCGGATTATTCCTCATTTCTGCAGCATGGTACAGGAGGAAAACTGTTAAAAATGCTCCTCAAGTGAAGATCACAGCTAAAGTATCCGAAATTGAAGAGAAATGCTAGTTTTCCAGCATGTTATTGCAGTCTTATATAAGTTAATTATCAAATATATACAAAAAACAAGTAGTAAAAAGTAATAGTTAGTGACATATTCTCCATTCAGTTAGGGGGTTCTATTTTGTCACTTGTGTGTACCCAACATGAATTCCTGCTTAGCTTAAGAAAGGCATATATCAATATTCTTTTGCTTAATTGATTGATGTTTTGGTACAATATGTCAATATCGGTTATAAATAACATGACTAAACCAAAGTGAGTTACATTATCTACTTTCTTCATTTACAAAATCAAACCTGAGCCGAGACATTATTTAAAGACATCGAATTCCTTCCATTCAACCCAATAACTTGCTTCATTGATTGGTATTCAACGAAAATTATCCAATTAACGGTAATATGCTTAAGTAACTTTCATATTTTAATGGAAAATAAAGAACCCATTGTTTGAATTTGTAATTTGTTTAGAGATTGAAGAAAAGCTATCAATGCATGTTCAATTTTTTAAATCTATCAAGAAAACATAATTTTTAAAGCCGAAATAAAGAGCTTAGGTCCAAAAGCCGGGCTGAAAATCGGCCTATACTGCTAGAGGTAGTGAATGGTGGCCGAATTTTTTAAGGGGTGAAGTGAAGTTAACGCAGTCAGTTAAAGACATTGATGAAAGGCTTGAAAAAAAATGGTACCCACAAATTAATTGGCCCATTACCCAAATAGTAAATGGATTTGTCTTCGTGGAGGATTCTCAATGGGTTTGGCAAACGACAGGTTCCGCCATTAAAGCGCGGTCCTCAAGCAGTCACATAAGATCAACATATTGATAGCGACGAGACGACCTCAAACAACTCCCTATTTTTGGAGCATCAAATTATGCCTTAAAAAACTAGCCAAATCCCACCGAAGGAAATGCAAGAAAATGGAACTTGTTAAAAACCTTCAAAAGGGTTCCAATTTTTTACACCGAAAGTGAACTTAAATTGTGTTA
Source organism: Corchorus olitorius (assembly GCA_001974825.2). Taxonomy (NCBI): domain Eukaryota; kingdom Viridiplantae; phylum Streptophyta; class Magnoliopsida; order Malvales; family Malvaceae; genus Corchorus; species Corchorus olitorius. The sequence continues at coordinate 42,960 of AWUE01016508.1, forward strand.
CCATTTGAGCTAAACTCTTTGGTGACATGTTACCTGCAAAACTGCAAACCATGCCCGAAAATATACGCAATTGGGAATCTATTAGGTTGCCTACTCTTTGTTTCTTTTGTGGAAATGCCGAAATAGAATCCAAGCAACCAATACAAAAACAAACACAACTTGTTCCTTCAAGTCTTTGTTCCTTTAAGTGTAGCTGTCGTATTTGATTCACCATGATTCTATCCTATCTCACAATGCAATGGGAAAAACAAAAATCGTTCTCATTTACCAACAATAGTTTTATGGGGCACTAACTATTAAACAAGAATTTGTAATTTTGCCCTTTTCTCCCATGGTAAGTGGTAAGTGCACCACCACCAAAAGTCAAAATCACAAAGTGGGAAATGGAAAAGAAATTGGATTTGCATTTCAATTCTGTAATCTAAGAAGCCCATTTTGTTTAACTACTTAACTCCATCTTATATGTCTAGATTAGGGGGATCCAACTACTAGTCCCAATCATAAGGGAAAGTTGGGGGAAACTTTTTGAGCACCAAATCTACTTTTCAATTGCCTTTTTTGAATCTAAGATTGGGTTCCACCGTTTCACAATGACGAGACCAAAGCATTTATAATGTGACTTAGACAGACAGGCTTTGCTTTTTTCAGGTGCGGAAACACCATAATTTCCAAGCGACCAAACCATATATATATATGAGTATGACTATGAAGCAAGATCCTCACCCAACAGATAAAACAGGAAACAACCTTGGACTGAAGATTTCAAAGGAAAACTGGAGAAAAAGTCATTAATTTCTCAGTCTTCAAAATTGAAGGTTGAATTGAAGAGGTAAAAGAGTTTTAACATTCAGACAACTACAATTCTTGACTAGAATTTTTATGATGACGTTAATGTTGTCCATTTGGAGCGGATTCACTTAATACGAGAGAAGAGTTAAAAAGACATTGAAGGCAAACAGACAAACCGAGAAGAAACGGCAGCACAAAGAATAAAGAAAGAATAGAATACACCTGGCTATGGTTTCCAGTTTCCAGTATCAATATCCTCCACTGATTTAGAGGGAAATATAAAAATGAAACTAAGTAACTGGACAATATTATATCTACTATTCCAACAAAATTATGTGTGATTCTTCTTCATCTCATATCTTCTATGAACAATCTAAATTAAATCTCTACATAAGGATCAATGTCTAGAAATCATGGAGCCAAACCATACAATATCAACTAGCAAATTGGTCCAGAACTATAAGTGGCAGAGTGTTAAAACCGAATCCTATCCGAATCTTATATCATCAATTAGATCCAAAATAGTCTGTTGACCTGGTTTTGTTTTTGTTCTTTTTCTAAGAGAGGGAGTAGATTAGAAACTAAGCCATGTCTAAATCAGATTAAGCAAATTACATCTGATGTCAAGGTAATCTAAATGCTATAGCATATTAAAACATACCAAACCTGGCTAGCACCTAGAAAACAGTAAGCAAGCTCCCTATCAGATGAATATTAACAACCTCAGGATCAACCAAACTCCTCTCTAACCTCAAATGTCCAAAAATATCCTACTTTAAAAAACAATGGAAAATGAAAGTACTGTATAAGGCACATAATAGCACTAGTTTGCACAGAACAGCTGAGTGTTCTGATGCCACTGGATAGCTCCCCTACTACCTCATTTTGTGCACTTCAGAATCATTAGATCACTCATAACTCTCTGAGGACTCCAATTCTAGCTCCTAAAGTTCAAACTAGGAAAAGCAAAACGACTAGAGAGTCTACAATGAGACCTATAGCATCATTTCAATCAAGCGGTAAGATGAACATGAACATGTTACATTGCCATATATAAGCATAATAATGAAACTGCATTAGAAGATAGAATTATAGAAACATATATGAATAAATAAGCATTAAAACTCCATCAATGGAAGGAGTACCTACACCAAATTAGTCAACATCCAAAAATAAGAGACAAGGAAAAAAAAAGACAAAATACAGGGCATTTGAGATTCTACTTCCTCAACTAACATACATGAATCGGTGCAATAAGCAACAGATGTGAATCCCAAACCCCTTAATATTACTAAGAAATGGCCATAATAACTAGCATATGGAATCGGAGACCTAAAAACAACATACCAAAAGCCAAATGCAGCCAAAAGGGCAAACGAAATCTAATCTCCTCATTTCCTTTTGCCCTCAAACTGAAACCCTTTTCATCATTATCTCAACCTCTTTCCCTTTAGCCCTTATTTCCGACCTCAACATTCCATATTTGGTATATTAAAATCAAACTCCGATCTGATCTAATTCTGGGATTCAATCTTCTTGCCAGCTCCCTCACTTTCCCTCTCTTCCAACAACCTCCCAGCTTCCTCATCAGCCTGAGCAGTCTTCTTCTGTGCTTCTTTTGCCTTCAAAGCCTGTAACTTGGAATGGTTATAGTATGCAACACCCAAGAATGCCAACCCATACCCAAACAAGTTGATGGGTGTGACGGTATCCTTAATAACAGACCAAGAGAAGGCAATCAAAAGCCAATCCTTGACGACTCCAGCTACATTCATGGTCAAAGCAGAGGTCTTTCCAACAAGTAAGAAGACAGCCAGATTCAGAGCAAAAGCACAGAAAGAATTGGTCCCAAAAATGACGAAATCAAAGTGGAAACTCGATGTCTCTCTCAAAATTGGAAGCTCAACAAAAATCCATGGCACCAACAAGAAAACAAAACAGCATGGGGCAACGTAATACAGAGAAGTAATTGGATTCAAGGTGATCCCTTTAGAAGTGAGCAAGATTTGGATCATAACCAACCTGGTAGCCTCAAAAGCAACGGCTCCCAACTGCAACATGACCCCCCAGGTATCAAATCTAGCTTCGCCGTAAGCAGCAATGGCAACCCCAAAAGAGATCGACAACATGTTGACCATGGTATCAGTTTTAAAGCCCTCTTTTTTGAAAAGAACCCCAATGGAATAAACAGCGACAGGCATCAGGGCCTTAAGCATCTGAATAAAAGAAACAGACAAGTAAATGTAAGCGGAATTGGAGAGCCAGAGGCTGAGAGAGTAAAGAGCGCCGATGGGAACGACGGAAGAGAGATAAAGCTCTCGAGACATGGAAACGGGCTCGACAACTTTGAAGACTTTGATGAGGAGGAAAGCGAGGGTGGCGCAAAAGGACATGTGGATCATGGTTAGAGAGATGGGGAAAGGCCAATTGTACATCTTCTTGTCGAGGATGTATTTGTTGTAGACGATGACGGTGAAGCTGAGGAAGATCCAGATTGCCACGTAGGTGTAAGAGAGGAGGATCTTCTTGATGACACCATCGCTCAAAGACCCGCCTTTGCCCATTGTTTCAGATACCCAGAAAGGGAAAATGGCGGAGGAGGAGGTGGTGGTGGAGGTGGAGGAGGAGGAGGAGAGGGGAAGAAGAGGTCAGAGGATTTTGGGGAAAGAGTTTGGTGTATGACTTTGTGTGAGCGAACAAGTGTAGAAAGATTTGGTTTTTAATGTAGGGAAACCAAAGATGGTAGCTTTGCCTTTAACCTTCGCTTGGCTGTTTTTCTTGGTTAAAATGGGCCTCTTCTTGGGCTGCTCCTTTGGAACTTTTTTTTTCTTTGAAATTTTACATTAAGTTTTTTTTTTGGTACAATTTACATTAAGTTATGTAAATCTATGTATTTTGACCTTCTATTTTAGCTTGCATTTAGTTCAAATCTTGATGAATATTTACCTGAGTTTCACCATATATGGATTTTTTTTTTCTGAATATGGATAACTAGATTTTTATACCATAAATAAATAGATAAACTTTGCTAAAAAATCAAAATAAATAATAAAGAAAAATAAGTTTAATTTACTAATTCAATGTATATGAACAAAATACTACCACATTCAAATACATAGATAGAAAACTAAGTTTTTTTTTTGCACAAGATAGAAAACTAAGTTTAATTGATTTTTTTATACCAACTTCGATATGTTTATGTTTTTTAGGGATCGATCTGGTTATAATGAATTCTGTCAAATTTGAAATAGATTGATTTAAACCTAGATTTTTTTTAGTTGTATTAAATTTATTTCAACTAATTTACATATCTACAATTTTTTCGATCAAATTAGAAGTTTTCTTTTTTGGTCTTACATAAGGGAACGGGGGAGGGTGGGATTTAAACCCCTACCATCACTTAATAGACATTTATAGTTAATAGACCTCTATCGTTTTTTTTTTTAGTGATAGACCTCTATCGTTTAAATGATGCATTCAATGTAAATATTGATAATCTTATAGTAAAACTTTGTTTATGAACTCAAATAAAATTTTGTTGGGCTTTTGGTAAAATTAAAAAATTGAGGTGGAAGAAACAAGTCGGGGTGTTGAAGATTCGTGGGGAGTGGGGATAGCAAAAACGCGCGCGTCCAATGAGAATCGTCACGTGGGGCTGCATGCGCTTACGCTGCGCCACTGTTGACTGTCTTTGCCACGTGACCTACGCGTGTCTCATCACTCGTCACTTTGCTTTGCATGCTTTCCGGACCTCTTCCCTTTTTTTTTCTTCCCAAAAGAGGCCCTCTTCATATTTTAATATTCCAAACTTGTCCTCGTTCTTTTTCTTCCCTCCTTTTTTCTCGTTCCATTTGTGTTAGGCAACTTAGGTGAAGGTTAGGTTGGTCCACAATTCTTTCTTCTTTTCAAAATGTTGAAGCTTTTATTAATTAATGTTTAAATTTCTATCTTTGGACTTCAGATTTTTCCTTTTGAAACCATATTTTACTCTTCTTAATCACAAATCCTTTGTTTGTTTTTTTTTTTTTGGCTTAATCTTTTACTTTTCCTAATTATAATTACAATTGATTTGAGTTTTGATTTTTAAAATTGGAAAATGGATGAGTAAGGTAAGGTTAAAGTGTGTTTAGACTTTTATATGAAAAAGAAAGAAGACTTTTTCATTGAGTAATGAACGGGGAAATAGAAGAAGAGAAATTGCTCGTTGCGTTCCAGACAATTCATGTTCACAAACTTGATAATTAAGTATGATTATCGAATTTCTATGTACATGAGGTTGAAATTCATACCCAAAAAAAAGGGGTAGAGAAATTTATAATAGAAAAAATGTTTTCAGAGCCCATTCCAACCCCCAAACTATATTTAAAAAGTGTCAATTGGTTTAACTATCAATTTTTTATTTAGAACAATTTTACTTTCATAATATATAATTTGATTTTTGATCCATTTGTTGATGTTAATGTGGTTTATCCAAATCCAAACATTGAATGGACTACTCAAATTACACTATGTCAGTTATGATAGTGTGTACATATTATATATTTAGATATTGGATGTTTGAGTTACTTCAGTTTGTCGAGTTAGTTTATTCAGTTTGTTTGATGTTTTTTGAGTTTATAATAGATTGGTGATTTCACCATCATATTGAGATGGGATTTCTTTGTGATTTTCGGATCACTCACCTTTCTGTTGTTGATGAAAGCTCACAGAAGCGAAAATGAAGAGGTGTCGCGCGTGCTAAAACCCCATGGGAAAGGTTCGAAACTCCAATTCAAAGGATTCACATCATGATAACAGATCCAGATCAATACGTTGATGATGAAATTCAATCTATTGTAATTTATGTTATGAACGATGTAATTTCATTTTCATGAATGAAAATTACATTTTCTTAAAAAAAAAACTCAAATTGGTTTTCACCCAAAAAAAATCTCAAATTGAAATTTTTTAGATAATATAAGGGTACAAATGAGCATTAAGTAAAAAAATAAAAGAAGAAAGATTTATCCTATCGGATTATAACATTATTATTTACACAAGTCAATGCAACTAGCAGTATAAATATTTTATTGGATTAGTGGCATAATTAAGCTTGGAAGATGCTGAAGCATTTACTTGGAAATTGGAATATTATTTTGTTATATGCTAAACGTGGGAGATGCGTACAATACTTATACAATACACTATATTGTGTCTCTTTCTGGAAATAAAAGAGAAAAAAGAAGAAATAAAAATCTTTTTGGTTGTGATTAGGAGAATAAATAATAATATTCCCTTTCTTAATTAAGAAAATAAAATTGGCTGACAAAGGAAAATGGGTAATTCTCTTGGCTTATTGAGAAAAAATTAAACCTACTATTAATTTTATGAGCAAGGTTCTCATTGAGCGTCACATGGTATTTGGTTTTTTTGACAAGTGTCAATAGTTAATTTTCTAATGTTTTGTTTATTATATTTATATTCATTTAGTTTGGAAAAATTAAAAGACATTCATCCCCTTTTCTATATAAAATAAATTATCAAATAATCATAAATTAATTATAAATTTGTTATGAATATACATGAATGTTGTGGAATGTGGATGTCTATGAATCTAATTAAAGCAAGGATTGTGGAATATGGATGTAATCTAATTAAAGCAAGGATAAGATTGATGACTTGGTTCATTCATACACATATACCTATATACTAAGTTCATCCCCTTATATTTATGGTGATGTATCTATGTGCCTATAAATATGCCACTTATGGAATAAGATGAATGAAAACAATTTCTCTCATTCTTCATATTTTCTTCTTCTCCATATTCTATTATCTCTCTCCATACTTCAATTCTCTCCTCTCTTACTTTTATTTTTCATTTCTTAACTGAATTTTCTTAAAATAATTTATATTTTATTTTTCATTTATTAATTGAATTTTCTTAAAATAATTTATAAAATAACGTGCGGCCGGAAAGTTCTAGTATATATATGAACGGAATGGCTTGCATGTAATGGAGTCAAATATATATACAATTATTACCTAACCTTTTTTTTTCCTTTTTGTTTTATGAATAAGTCTCCAATTTCTGTACAGATTTAGTCAATAATTATAAACATTTGGCCATGTTTCTGTTTACATTTCACTTTCAATTTGACTTATTCTATATATTTAATTTTAAGTTTAAGAAGAGCTGACTTCTTAAATTGTAGTCATAGGCTCATAGCTCATAAGCTTTTATTTTCTTCTGGTCATGATCACCACCTCTCTATTATTGCATACCAAACTCTTACTCCTTCATTTTCTTTCAATTGTTTGACTATTTTTCTGTTTTATTATAGTAGTAATTAACATGCTAGAATATAATATAAAAAAATGGACATATCTACCAATTTGCAAAAATATTAATAGAATGAGAAGTGAGAACAAGAATGGAACCATTCTCCAGTCTCCTGGATGATATGGTCCTGCCATGATATTTTTATTACAAATTGGTTGCATATTACGGGTTTTTTAATTATATTTAAGTTGGTTTGGAACTAGCGAGGGTTATCTTAATTAAGCTGATCAAATTAATTAATCAATTCACCATAATTAGATCTAAATGTGTTAATTTAATAATACTACTACTTAGGAGTACTTAACTTAACTAGCTGTCTTTTTTAACAAAAACTCTTTACAGTTGCTTGATATATAAGTTGATACTATTATTAGTGAGGAAGGTTCTATCTCGTTGCATCAAAACCAAAATATTTTAAGAAAGCCTCTGTCTAAAAGAAAGTTAAATTTACAAGATTTTAATACTAGTAGTAGTAATTAATTAATTTATTTAATTAATGAGTACTAGTAGCTAGCAGCCTTGATTTTATTTCTTTCTGATTTTGAGGAAGCCAAATGTGAAAAAATGATTCGGTGCCGACAAATATTTATTTATTTTTTTAGTCCTACAAGAATATATAGTATAAATAAAAGATTAATAAAATGGTTCAAAACCTGCTAATTTTAATTTTATTAGGTGACAAGTCAAATTTTCAAAGCGAAATTATATAATCATCAAGGACAGAATAAGGAGCCCACACTCAAATATGAAAATCCTTTGAAAACTACTATAAATTTCGGATTTGTTAGTTCAGATAATAATGATTATATGATTCCTCATTAAGAAAAGATCAAAAGAAATGATAATTAAATAGCTTAAATGTACCAGAAAAAGACATATGCTATAAAATGATTACTCTCGTACGTATATACGAGTGCATGTTATGTTTTCCTTAACTATGATTTTTATATTAATAAAATAATTTCGTGTTATGAAAATTGTGTTTAGATTCACTCAGACAAAATCTGAAACATGGTTGGAACTTGGAAATGCAATGTGATCATGTGAAGATGATGAAGCTCAACCAGCCCCAACCCAATGATTCAACAGAAGACAGAAGCTTCATGTCTATCAATCACTGTCAGGTCTCAGAAAACCTCAGCGGAAACAAAGTTTTATGTCATTTCTTGCTTTTGTCAGATTTAACATTCGGATGGCGCTAGGTTAATTAACCCACCTTCCTGCAACTCTTTTAGTTACAGTGGGCAGTAACTGTTTACGATCTGCAGCAGCATATAATCTAATTCTAATTCTAATGTAAAATGTAATTAATGAAAGTGATAATGATTTTTCATTGATTACTTTTACATTATTTTTCTTCTGTCTTTACTTACTGTTTTGTCCTCTCTCATATTTGGTTGTAATGGCTCCAAATAATCTTGGTCGTGTATGGTTTATCAGTTTTGGAGGGTTCTTGGATCTGGACGAGCAGCAAAATGAAAAGCTTATCTGTTTCTATCTTTTTTTCCTTTATTCTTCTTCAATGATCAATGAGTTTTGGTGTCCAAAGTGTCTTAACGTGAGACTTGGCATCTCCCAATTGAAGTAAATGACAAGAGATACGACATGGAAAGTTGGAAACCATTCTCTCTTCGGAATTAACACAGCAGAAGCAGTTAATTTAGAAGAATTTCACTTTCAATGAAAATTTATGACATGTTTCAGAATTCCATGTGATATCATATGAGCAATCGAAACATGACAGTAACATTAAATTTCTCGAAAAGCATTCAACGTTGGGTTAACAAAAGATGAAAAACTCGGTATCCAACAGATAGTTAATGCTTGGTTGACTAATTCTATAGCTTTTACCTTTTCTGGATGTTACTAAACATCTGGAGTTAGTTACCAACCTTCTATTCCAACCTCAGACCTCTATTTTTGGGGTGGTTTTACATTTACCATCTGTATACAGTATACCATGTTGCAGTCTTGCAGTGCTTTCCATTCTGATTTCTCTTCTTCCCTTTTTGTGGAGGTGAAAAGTACCTTTGCATTATTTCCTTGGTCTGAAAAGAGTCTCTCTTTGGTAAGAATCACTTGGCATTCCTATAGAGTCCGGTAAAAATGAGGACTATCAGCCAGCGTTGCAGGACACCCGGAATTCTCAGGATTCTGTTTGACTGCATGGTTGTTTCTCCCACTCCTCAGAACTCTTGAAAATGAGTGAAAGGCGGAGCACAACTTCTGACATGTCCGGACGTTGGTTCCAGTTATCATCCACACAATCCTTGGACAATAATGCCATCTAAACAAAAGTTAAAATGAGAAGAATTGAATTAAAGTTCTAGTGGGGACCAAACCAACAACTAAAATCAAGCATCGTTCCGTGGAAACCAGAAATTTTAAAGCAGGATGGCCTAAACCAGTAAAAAAAGTGCATTTTGATTCAGCGAAGTCTGGGGCCACACCTACCTAGCAAGTAAAACGGGGGGAAGGGGGGAGGGTCCTGGCCAGACCCACTGCTTTGATTAACAGACCATATCAACACAAATCAACCTTTATGACTTTGAAACCTTAAAAACATAATGGCAAGCCATTATCATGACAAGTAACACATGCTAATTCCAGGGGAGGTGACATATCACTATCCCCTCTCCCATGAATGTTATAATAACAAAATTGCAATATTAAATGTTATTGATGTCAACGGATACTGATGCTGATATCAAGGACATGCAATAAATTTGCGAGGCGTTTCATATTTACCAAGTAGCAAATTATCTTCCTTGGCAGAAAGAAAAAGAAGCTCTATTCTAAACAAAAAGATAAATAACTAACGAGGGGAAGACCTTTATTAATGCATAAATATCAAAGGAAATTGGAGGAAGAAAAGAAAAATGAATGTGGTATACCTGTAAACAAGAGTCTTTGTGGTAATGGGTAAGGTTCGGATCAATGCATTTGGACAGCTCAATCATGGGCTTTTGGCTATCATTTAATGCTGATAACATCTGGAGCGCAGCACAATTCAATAGGATTAACACTACTTAAAAATATATCTGGTCTCATTATGATAAATGCACTTCACTAGCTATAAATATGAACAGAGTATCTTTATCAGTATTTTTCTGTAATTGAACTTTTCATCCTTAAGATATCAATGAAAACACGCATTTTTCTAGCAATTATCATGCTTGCATAGTCAAGCCAAAGGCAATTCATACAATGCAAACTCACATAATCCACCAAAGTCCGATGTTCATTGTAGTGATTATTTCCAGGGTTGGCATCTCTGCTTAGAGCTGGTTGGCCAGTTAGTAACTCCATAAGGACAACTCCGACAGCATAGACATCAGCCTTTGTTGTCACACGTCCATCTCGAACATACCTTAGATTATAAGTGAAGCAGGACATCATAGTTAGAATGGTGAACAATTCTGTAGGAGAGCGCTAATAGATTAGCTTAAATTCAATGATTAAGAAAAAGCTTATAGTTAATATACAATTAATACATACTCAGGGGCAAGATAACCAAATGTGCCAACAATTCTAGACGCTGCCGCACCAACTTCAGGAGAATGCTCAAATAGTTTTACAAGCCCAAAATCTGCAATCTGCTTGAAAGTAGAAACTGAATCTTAAGAAGCATGAAAAACAGAAAACTAGCACACATTAGGATTTCAAAAGATGAGAAGATTCACCTGAAAGAAACTGTATGAAACACATTAAAACTCACCTTAGCACGAAAATTGGAATCTAAAAGTATATTGCTAGTCTTCACATCTCGGTGAACATAATATGGCTTTGTTTGCTTATGTATGTACTCCAGACCTTTTGCAGCATCAAGAGCAATCTGAACACGTGTGGTCCAAGCAAGTGGCTTATAACCTGTAGATTGTCTTACCTTAGTATGTTCTATAAAATGTCTTTTAAAATGTGTACGTTTAAAACAGAGGGAAAGTATAAGAAAAGGGTCGTGGAATCAGAAGTCAGACTCAAAATACACAACCTATCACTCCCAGTCCCAGCAAAAATCTAGTCCAGCAACAGTAGGGCATAGCCTTATTAATCCACACATAGTAATGTCTCAACACAAATATCTTCAAAGGCATATAAAAGGTCATAACTTAAAGCAGGGAACAAAAAGTATAGGATAAAGACAGATCCCATCAGATCTAGAGTAAACTTGCTTCTTCTTAGATAAAAAAAAACGAGTTTCATGTCCCTCCTTGAGAACGTCATTGCATGTTTTACATTCCATATTGATTAAAAATAAAAACTGCTCAGAGAATTGCTGACTTGTTAGTAATCTATACCTTTAAGGGTGAATCCATGTAGATGATCACTTAATGCACCATTTTGGGCAAATTCATAAACAAGAAACAAAGATTCTCCACCCGCAGCATAACCAATAAGCTCAATCTAATTGAAATCCAAACAAGAATGGAAAATAAGAGTTAAAGAAACCAAAGGAAAGAAATGCAACTAGAACATAAAAAAAGAGCATCTCATACCAAGTTTGGATGCTGAACTTTACAAAGAATATTGATCTCTGACAAGAACTCTTTTGACTTTGTGTTTTTCATCTGCTTGATGGCCACATCCTACAAGCGTAGCGTATGGAAGGATACTTTCACTTAATGTACTCTTCTACATATTTTTCAAATTAAGTTCCATATATCTTTGAAGGACTAAATTTGTGAAATAAACATGTACAAAACACACATAGAGATTCCTTTAGCTTACAGTTCCTTTTAGTTTTCCAAGGTAAACGGATCCATAAGAGCCTTGTCCAATCTTCAAAGACATACTAAAGTTAGAAGTTGCATCACAGAGTTCATAGTAAGTAAACTTAATAGCTTTATCAGAGCTGAGGGAGGAAACAATGTTTTCTCCAGATTCTGCAAAGAAATTATTCAAGAACCAGGTCAGAGGTAAGAATACAGGAAGTCTCCAGCAGATGAAACTGCATTGATCAACTCCAGTAATTATGAGGAAAAGAGAAAAGAAGACAGGATATCTGAAATTTCAGAAAGCCTCTTACTCGGGAGGAAAGTGCATGAATCAAAATTACAATGTAACTTATCCATCCTTGAATAGGGCTCTTCTAGTTTAGTTCCCTTCCTCTTATAGCACTTCCAAAAAATAAGTATGACTGTCAATAGAACAACAGCAAAAGCTGCTGAAATGGCTCCTACCAGGACATGGATTTGAGATTTTGATGCTTTTTTTGTACTTGAATCTGCAAGGATTAGAAAAGAAAGAAAAACTTCAGATAACATGGTACAAAACAAGAAGAAACTTATTCCCTGGCTTAAGAAGAGGCTTTACATCAACAATGACATTTTTTGCAATTTCAAGCAATATGTATATTCAGTTGTTTAGGCTCATACATATATATTAACAAAAAATTAAGGAAATGGGGAAAATGAAAAGGTGCATTCCACAGACCTTTTTTGTCAATGACGGTAAGGTTTTGAAGGCCCTCTGTCAATATTCCCATGCAAAATAAGAGAAAGATGATTAGATGCCGCTAAACTATTCTTAAATATTAAAGGAAACTGCAATTACTGATTGAAAACAGAGTCATAAAAATACTAGTTAGTATATCCTACCAAAACCCTTCTGCTTGGCAAATGGCAATCACCAAAAAGTAAGGTGAATTTATATGGCAATATGATGACCTCAAAAGTTTTTATAACCATGTGAAGGAAAAAAAACCCAATCTACCTAGATTGAATCAATCATCAAATTTAAAAATTGAAACTCATTTGCTTACTTGGTTCAGGGATAAAGAGTATGTCTCCCTTATGAATAAGTGTTGGATCCTCAAGCCTATTAAACCTGGCAGTCTTATCTAGATCAGCATCAAATCGTGAACAGATTGTATAGAGTGTATCTCCCTTATTGACCTTGTATGTGACAGTGTCTCCACTCTCAGAACAACCACATAAGATATCCAAAGTTACAGTTTGTGATGGAATCAATGTTTTTTCAGGCTTTTCCACAAGAAATGACCCAAATTTGGATGAAATGCCCTCCCATGTATCTTCAGGTCGGACTTCATAGTCCAGATGCCAAGTAAACTCATCACCTCCACCTAAACAACTGCAATTTATTGCAATCAAGAAACCATCAATAGTTCTATTCACAGCATTTGAATTCACATGGAATAAAGCAGCTGTTTCTTCCAGGCTTATCGTGGTCGTTGGAACATAATATAGTGAAGCAGGACAAGATTCAGCTAATGATGCCTTGCAAGGTATTGGAATCGCACTAAGACTATGGGTAGAGTATGAAAGCCAAGTCAATGTGATAAAACCAACCAACTTTCCAACATTTCCCAAATCCTCAAAACCCATTTTCCCAAAAGTAAAAGCTACTGATTGATAATTGGAAGAAACCACACACTCGACTGCTGACAAGGAAATACCAAACAAATGAAGCCCAAGTCTTTCTAGAGTAAGTTCTAGTTTCTCATGCATATAGAGAACAAAAAAACAGCAAGAAGCAAAACAGAACTCAACTCCAATAGTAACTATCAGTTACTTTAAAAATACAAAACTAATATTTGTCTAAATACATTAGGGTCCTAAAGCATGACAATTTAAAAGGTCAAGTATTTTGCTTCCTTCTGTCTCCAACATTGCTTAAACAATCAATCAAACCTCAGTAGTTCATTAAAAGTAGAATCTTTCCACCCAGAAGACCCCCCAAAAAAAATTATAAATTCCCAATGCAAGTAACATCCAACAGAAAAAAGATTAAAAAAAAAGAAGAAAAAACCTTTACAATGGTATATACATCTTGAAAACATTAAAAACCAAGATATGGAATAAATAATGTACGAGGGAAGGGAGAAGCACCTGGTGGAGTGATTGCGAATTCATTTAACTTGATGTTTATGGTTAAGAAGACGACATAGGACAACAAACAAGGACATTTCCCTTGCTGCGATTTTGTTTAGATTCTCAAAATGACGCGGTTTTGACCATTGTTCTGCCATTTGGCTTGGAGTTTATACTTCCAAGAGTATCTGAAACTGAAAGTTGTAACATTGTTACGCTCCTACAGTTCTAATAAACGCCGTGCCGGCTTTGATTTGTCGTCTGACGTTGACAGGCCGTGATGACAATTATCTAGTTGATTGTATATCAACTCTAACCACTCACATTCAACAAGCGTTTGTAGTCCAACGGTTAGGATAATTGCCTTCCAAGCAATAGACCCGGGTTCGACTCCCGGCAAACGCATCTAACTTCACTTATCATTTTGAAAAATGTATTATTATCTCAGACAATTTTATATACATGCATTTGATTTCAGACCTGAAAGTTTTGGACAAAAAAGATTATTAACATGGTGGTATAAATTTTCTAAATTGGTTCTTCATTTTATCCCCAAGAATCAAAGATTATGCTGCATGTTTTAGCAGAAAAAGTTGGATAACTATTCTCATATTATATCTGCCTCATGATGAGATTTCTGGGATGAATCTGGTGAAAGCAACTCCGGGCCACTTTGAGACCCAATATTTGTTGTGGTTGAACCAGAGTAATTAGAAACTGAGATATAAACAGTGCTGGGGCGTGATTCTGGCAAGTCCATCAATGGCTCATCCGAGTTCAAGAAAATTTGGACAACTTTTCTTATCTTAGGACGTTGTGTTGAATCAGGATGCAGGCAAGCAAGACCAACAATCAATGTTCTTCTCACTTGTTCTTCATCAAATCTGCCTCCTAGTTGTCTGTCAACACACTCTAGCAGTTCATTTTGTCCATATGAATTCCAGACATAATCCACTAAGCTATTTTCATCCATGATACCCTTTGATCTTTTCCCACAAACGACTTCAATCACTACCATACCGAAGCTGTAAACATCAGATTCCGGTGTTGATTTTCCTGTGAACCCTACTTCCGGGGCCAGGTATCCTGGAGTTCCAGCCAACATTGTTGTAACCGAGGCATCATTTTGGAGCAACCTTGCTAGCCCGAAATCGCCTAAATGAGCATTGAATTCTTCATCCAACATGACATTGTTAGGCTTGACATCGCGGTGGACTACAGGGTTACCACATTCTTCATGGAGGTAAAGTAATGCTGATGCCAACCCTGTTAATATCTTGTATCTGGTTTCCCAATCAAGAAATTGCTTGCCAATGAAGCGATCAAGGCTACCATTGGACATATATTGGTAGACTAAAAGGAGATTTTTGCCCTCATGGCACCAACCTTGGAGTTGCACTATGTTTTTGTGCCTTAGGCGCCCTATGGTACATATTTCAGCAAAGTACTCCTTTTCACCTGTTGGATTAGGCACAAAAAAAAGGGTATTTGAGCATGTTAAGAAAAGATTAAAACTGAATTAGTAGTAATCTTTCTGAGCAAGCTAACCTTGTTTCGAGGTTGCTGATATCTTTTTGACAGCAACAATTCTAGGAGGATTCTTTAAGGTGCCTTTGTAAACACTTCCAAATCCACCAGTTCCCAACAGATTCTCGTTGCTGAAATTATGTGTAGCCTTGACAAGATGCTTGTGAGTAAACATTTCGGGCACGTTTGCTGCAGTCCTTGATCGGATTTCTATATCTGCTTTATTCTTAACTGTCTCCTTTTTCTTTCTTAGAAAATTTTGAATTGATGGAACAAAAAATATTGCTACAAACAACAATCCCATGATGAGAGGAACAACAATCAACAGAATAGTTTTGATCTTGTCATGTTTGGAGACAGGACTTATAATGTATGGTAAAGGAATTGTTGTGAAAGTCCAATCAAGGACTTGATGACTCTCTTGGACTTTTCCAGTTGCAGCTGTGAAGCCAACATAAACAGAACTTGGAACTATGTCTGCCATCTCAATAGATTGGTTAAGTACACTTACTAGCTTGTCCCCAGAGTATGCCATAGATATTTCAAGATTCTTTTTCCATGCATTATAATCAATTTTAACCTTAATATTTCTGCCACTTTTAAGATCAATGCCAAAACTATCAAGACTTTCAGCTGCAACAGGGCTAATTATGCTTATTGTGTCAATACCAACATGGTTTGAATCTGGATCCCATTCATTCTGATAAGTATCCAACTCCACAGCCAACTGCCGAACTTTCCCACCTGAAATTTGAACACTTATTATTATGTTATATGACAGAAAATCAGGGAAATATTTGTATATACCTTGAGTTGATTGATCCATGATGCCAAGATATGATCCATAGCTTGAAGGTGGTGAATTACTGTTATCTTGTGCAATAATGAAAGTCATTCCATCTCCTGAATCATTACTATTTGGGAAAGGAGAAATTCTAACTGTGAAGGTAGTGGAAATGTAGGCTGGCCAAGCAAGAACAGGATGGTGGAACAGGACTCGACCAACATGTTCAAGAGCCGAACCAGGTGAAGTTGAATTGACATCAGGTTCTGGTGTCAGGCTTAGGTATCCATTGCCTCCTGTCACTGACCCCATGCAAATTAAGCTGCCATTGGTGCAACTGTTTGGATTGAAAGAAGGGAAGGAGAAAGTAAAAGGCTGAATGTTTAATGAAGGTTGGTCTAGAAAAGTATAGAGAAATAGCAGCATGAACATGGTTGCAAACTGAGAGCCTATATTTACATTAGTTCCAATGAACATATATAGGAGACAGGGAAGTTGACCTCGAATTTGACGTTTATGTTGTTCCTAACGTTTGTTTTCTTTTTGAGGAAAGGAATATTTCAAGGAAATTGTCACAAAAAATAATGATTCAAAGAAGTCTGCATAATCAGGTAATCAAAATTCATTCTTCTGTACATATATGGAAGCTGTATCCACTATCCAGCAGCATTTGACTCATAAACAAGAAATACAAATCCTTGTCTAATTTGACAAATAGACAAAAGGCAAGTCAAATAGAAATAGATATCAGGCCTATAAGAAAAACAGACAGACAAAAATTCTCTGATAATTGAAAGAGTAGGTAGTCAAGGGTCAAGGAAACCTGTGGTAAGGACAAAAGGGTTGGAAAATCTGTCAATTGATATGAATGTGTTTGCAACAGACAAAAGAAAGAGCTATTAGATATTAAGCATCAAATTAACATGTCTGAAAGACTATTTAGGAAATTAAACATTGATTAAAGTCTACTGATTTGGCTTAACTAATATGGATAAGTACATACATAGAAGGAACATATGCAATTTTCCTAATAAAATGTTTATGACAGATCAGCTATATATAAATTTTGACATCAAGCTTTCTTCAGATATGTTTTCACTCTCTACGTTCATACTTTCGCGCCCATATGTGTTTCCCATTGATCCGGAACTTAGCTATGCGTCTACCATTCAAAATTTGATCAACATTCGAGACAGAACGAAGTACCATTCTAGCAAACAAAGGTTGCTCATCAGAAGGGATATTTTCCTGCATATGTACACCATCAACACTAGAAGCACCACATATTTTTGTGAAGAGTTCCCTTACTTCATCTTCTGAGACTGGAAACCCCCTTGAGAAAGTCAGAAACACTGTCCTGTCATCCTCAGAAACATTGTTAGAAGGGTGCCATCCCCATAAACCTCCAACAGGGAAATGATGGTCCATGGCTCTTGGCTCAATAGTGACACTGCCAAATAATGAGTGAGGAAAACCTGGAATAACAAGAGGCTGTGATGAACTCCCTGTCACATGTTGCAAGATATCAGTAAAAATCCTAGAACAAACAGTGTTGAGAAAACTTTTTATCCCACTGATTGTACTAAATTTGTTCTGATAGAACATGTGCAAAGAAATATCTCTCCCCATAATTCTTGAAGTAAGAGGCAAGGCATGACCATTAGGTGGAATGGTAGGATTGTTTGAACTTAGACAATTCAAACATGAAATTGCCTCAACAGCTAGGGCTTCCAGCAGAGGATTTGACAGATTCACCATTTTCGCCACGATGTTGGGATAACCCTTCTCTTCTAGCCATAGCCAAGTGGCCATAACTAATAGAGATTCAGCTGGATTCCTATTTAGACTTATCACCAGTCTAGAGAATATCTGACGATCGATGGCATGATAAGTGTGCAGCTCTTCAAGGGTGATTGAGGCCATCGTGACGTATGATTTCGTATGCAGTGTGTGGAAAAAGAATGAATTGTGTGAACAAATTAGCAAAGATTTGGCATTATTTATAGTACTACCATACAAGGATGTTTGAAATATGGTAATTAAGTTGTGTCAGTCTAATTCTATCAGTTACTGGTCCAAATGTGAAGAGAGTCTTCATGCAGGAAGTGCAGAAGATAAGGCCTAAACATAGTTTAACGCTTGAAAACTTGCTTTTCTTGTGGATATTGTTGTCTTGTCTACTTGAGAAGTAGGAAGTAATCATTCTTGTTTGTGGCCTCCACTGCTAAAATTGGCAGTAAACACCAAAGCATATGGCAAGTGGCAACATGCATTGTTGGCAATGTTATGAACTTGCCTTTCTATTTGTTCTTCCACAATAGGTTACTTAAATATCATAAATGCTGAAAACTGGACATATGAAATTGAAATTGAATATGAATTAATGACTCTTGAGTCTTGACCCTGATTCTCTACAACAGAACAAAATGCATGCAGAGGCAGCAGAGCCAAGCTTTCAGTGCAACAAGCACATTCATCTTAAAACTTGCTATGACAAAAAAAAAAAAAATACATTCTGGGTTTTGCAAGAAACTAGCAATGAACAGGATCATGAAGTGGATACTCACAAGTTGCATTATTCTGGCTAGCAAAAGCAATGCAAAACAACTCAGAATCAGGATTGATACAGGCAAATATCAGCATAATTTCTATTCATTATAGACTTGTTTCAGGAGTAATATCAGCATACTTTATCAATCATTAAAAGAGTTTGATTTCAATGATGATTTGACCTATACTGATGATAATTCACCTAAGTTTTTTATATTGAAAAAATAATTTAGTTTTTTTTTGGCCAGGAAAAAATAATTTAGTTTAGTTTCACTTGTTTATTTGCAATGTAAAATACCCATATAGCGAAAGTCAAATTTTTTACTATATACTATATAGTTTTGGGTATTAAGAAAAATCTCAGACCATATATATTAGTCCAAGACTAATCTTTATTGGGCCGAAACATTATATAAGCTATTGGGCCCATTATACATGTACGAACGAGTGAGTTGTTTATTACTCCTCTCGTTCAATTTATAACTATCCATTAATAAAAAGGGAAAATTCCAGTTAAGTTTATTAAAAATCAAAATAATCAATGATTGATGGTATATTAAAAAGCAGTCACTATTTGGTGTAATGGATAAACTTATCAATTTGAAGTGTAATGGCTGTTTTTGTTTAAAGACAAAATTATCCCCCGACTCCTTTTTCCTTCTTCGTCCATTTTTCATTCCTTCTAATTATCTTTCATTGCTATCGTTAAAAAAAAAAATTATCTTTCATTGCCGGTAAGTTTTTTTCATCGAAATTGTCACTGATTTTAACCAAAAAAGTAGAAAATCCACCAAAAAAATTATGGAATGGGATGAGTTTTGTTGGTGATTATGTAGTATGCTTTGCTTTTTGTTGGATTTCCTTGACTTACTGCTATTGTTCTTGTTCAAACTTTGTTCGTAGCGGCTCTTTATTCTTTCTCCTCTCTCATTAATGTTAATTTGTTAGAAAGTTTTAATGGGAACTGCTTTGAGGCGTGAAATGAAACACTTTTTTAAAGGATTTATACCCTTTAGCATACAACAAAGCCATTAACTCTCCAATTGGAATTGTGAAAAATGATTTAAACAAGAGAATTTATAAGCTGTTCAAATCTGTGTTCATCATTATCACAATGTATCTTAATTAATGTTTATACATGATAATGAACATACATAATGTATTTACATAATATATCTACTTGGTTAATTCAATGGACTAATTGTTTGTTCAATGAACAAGCAATTTCAGATAAGATCAAAATAATCAATAGATTAGATAAAATGTAAAAATAAATTCTAAGTTCAAAGAGGCTCAAGGCCCAAGTGCCTAAAGTGGCATGTCAAAGAGAGTGATGGTCCTATGGACTCGAGTCCGTGGGAGTTACCACGCAACCGAGGCTAAATCACACGTATGATCATAAATTGATGTGAATTTTAAGTTTACCCAATGTTTAGAAGTCCACATCTACCTATAAAATACATAAAAATTTATTTGGAGTTAAACTTCATGTTCAAATCGTATCTTAATTATTAATGTCCTTAATTGAACAAAAGAAAAATTTATTTGGTACGAAACTTTATGTTGAACTTCTACCTCAATAAATACAAAATTTTAAAAAATTTCATATTTCAAACTAAAATTCATTTAAAATACTATATGGGTAAACTTAAAATTCACATCAATTTATGATCATACGTGTGATTTAGCCTCAGTTGCGTGGTAACTCCCACGGACTCGAGTCCATAGGACCATCACTCGTCAAAGATTATTTAATTATTGGATTTTTATAATAATCTTATTGGTCCACTAGGCAAATCCAAGCCCACTACCAATAGGATTAGCCCACACTTTGACTTGATCCAACTAATACTAAGTTGGCCACTCTTATATTTAAACAACTCGCTCTTGTTTTCTTTATTCAATATGGGATAAATCACATTCACACAACTCCACTTCTAAAACTATACAACAATCCCCAACTAGTTTTAGAAAATTGGAGTTGACCTATCTTTTCACACAAGTAACTATTATGCATAATAGCAGCTTTCCAACAACTTCCTGAAGTTTCCTTGAAGAATCACAATGAGTGATTGCAGAATCAAGATTACTTGGCGAAGAAGTAGATTTGGTGCGAAATTGATCTTTGGATCGTGGAGAACAAGTCAATGCCATTCACTATAAGGAGAGCCTCCTCCAATGTTTTAAATGTTCTAGATTAAAGATTATTTTTAAAATGCCTTGAGTTTGATATCGTTTTTGTTAAATTTTCTAGATTAAAGACTAAATTTAAAGGATTACGTAAGAATAGGGCATAAACCCTAAATCTTATATTCTTAGACCCAATTCGTTAATATGGAAACCCAAAGAAGGAGTCCAAGTCCAATCAGTAATTATGATGCAGTAATGATTCAGCCCTGATGCAGCATTTGTTAAATTCTTTTTAAAGGAGGACTTCACAAGAGCAGTTTTGGAAGAAAATTCATAACTTTTGATCCAGAGCTTAGAAAAATGCAAATAAGGTACCGTTGGAAAGAAGATTCCAGGGTCTACAACTTTATGTTTAGCTCGAGACCTAATTCTATCGTTCCAGTGGACGATTTTGCCCTTGAAATTTCTAGATAGAATTAATCTTCTCCTAAACCGACTTAGAGAATGTTTTGGACGAAAATTCAGATGTTAAAAGATGATGTTGAGCATTTCTATTGGTCACGTTGGATCCTAATTAATGAGGATGATCTAAATTTACATTATTTTAATAATTGAATAATTAAAATATTATTTAATAATGGCGTAACGAAAAGAATTTTTTAACAACAATCTCATTAAGTCGTTATGTTTAACTTTAAATAACGCCTGTTATCATTAACAACAAAAAATTGTTACAAAAGAGTTTTAACAACGATAAACTGGCTTTTCACAACAACTTTTTGCGTTGCGAAAAGCCACTTTTCTTGTAGTGAAATCAGCACAAAACTGACTTATTGTTTCAGTTTTACTCGTCAGCAACTGGGAAATAGCATTCTTTCTTTGACAATCTTTCTCATAATCATTTATATAATATGCTATACCTTCAAAATAGCTCTTGGTTATCTATATAATTGAGAATTTTTGGTATGCTTTTATTTGAATGTACATTATATTCAATTATATACTATATCTTTCATGGTTATTGGTTCTTTTTTCTAACATTAATTTCTTATTTAGAAATCTAAGGGCTTCTACCCATTAAATTTGCCAGCTTCTTCAAATATGATTATTAGTTTGTCTTCGATTTAGACATAAAAACCATGCCACTAATTTTATGGCCAATAGCTTTACATATATAATTAATAGCTATGATCTTCATCGATGTCTTATCTTAATTGTCTTTGATCTAACTCTCAGTTGGTTGATTTTTTTAGGCTCATTGCTCAATTAAGGGCAAAACGTTTTTGGATCAGCTTAATTTGGGACAGAACCTTTCAATTGGGTTGATTTGGGGCAAAACGTTATGAATTGACGTCAAATAGGGGCAACCCGTCAATTTGGATGGGAAGTATGTTACACGTGTTTTGGGGGCGCGTTAATGCTTATTATGCTGACACGTGGCTATTTAATTTCGAAATAAAATCAATTTTAAGCTAAATTAATTTAATTTAGGCGGAAATTTTAAAAAAAAAGATATAAAAGGTTTTTTTTTGGCACCACGAATTAAAAGGTTTAGGATTAGGTTTTTTTTTGGCTAATTTCTTCATTTTCATTCTGTTAAATCTCTCTGTCTCACAGCCGCTCAGAGCGATTGTCGGCGAATCGTCTTCTCCTCCCATTAACCCACTCATAAAACTGTCTTCTCTCTTTCCTGTGTAATTTCTTTCGACGAATCGTCTAATTTCGCCAAATCGTCTTCTTTTTTTGTCAGCGAATCGTCTTCTTCGGCCACTTCCCCGTAACAAGTTCTACTGCCCCATCATCAACATCGACAAGCTCTGGTCTCTCATCCCAGAAGACGTCAAGGCCAAAGCCAACAAGGACTCAGCGCCGATGATCGATATATGTGACTCAGTTTGGGTACTTCAAAGTCCTCAGAAAGGGTGTTTTGCCCGAGAATCAACCCATCGTTTTATGGTTGGGGTTTTGTGTTTCTGATTCGTTTTGTTGTGTTGATTTTGAGCAATAATCGAAATGGGTTTGTGTTGAATTATGGTTGGGGTTATGGGTTTCTGGAAAAAGTTTTGTGTTATGAGTTTTGGGGTTGAATTGTTTATGGGTTTTTCATGTTTCTGGAAATTAGGGTTTCAGACTTAATTTATGGTTGAATTAAGCTCTCTTCATATGTTTATGGGTTGAATTGTTTAGGTTTGTTCATAATTTAATTTTGGAATTAGGGTTTCAAACTTAATTGGAAAGGGAAACAAAAAAAATAGTGTTATTTTATAGGTTATTGGTATGAATTTTTCTGGGTTTGGGCAACCAGCTGCATCTCTGCTACTTGTAACCTATTTAGGCAAGGATTTTAGTTGGGAGTTGCTATTTACCGCCCCTTTTTTACTAAACACCGCCCCCTTTTGACAATTTTGACCTTGACTTCATTTTCTAAAAATACAATTTATAATTAATAAATAAAAAAATAACTGGTGCCGCCCTCCTAGGACGGCACTGACCATGGCGTGCCGCCCTCCTTGGGCGGCATGACCATGGTCATGCCTCCCTCCTTGGGTGGCATGACCATGGTCATG
>AWUE01016509.1:0-16341 GCA_001974825.2 Corchorus olitorius
CATGACCATGGTCATGCCTCCCTAGGAGGGCGGCACCGGTTATTTTTTTGGTTTTTAATTATTAATTATTAATTATAATTAATAATAACAATTTAAATTAATAATAATTAATAATTAAATAATTAATAATAATTAAAAATAATAATTGGAATCTTGGGGCGGCACCGATAATATTTCAAACCATAACTTTTTTGACAGAATTCTAGATCTATAACTTAGATCTACAAAATCCGACATGATTTTCTTCAAGATTGTTTTGAAAATTTGATCTTTTAGTTTAAATGTTTTAGAGGATTTGAAGTTAGAAAGTTTGAAGAAGATATAAACAAAAGGCAAAAGTGTAAAAAGGGGGAGGAGGGGGGTAAGTAGCAAAAGGGGGACGATATTTAGCAATTCAGTATCTTAAATTTGATTAGGTGGATTGTTTATGTAATTACAGAGAGATTGCTGTCTAATTTTGAAATTATAGAATATATATATACAACTTAGAAGCTTCCATATACACATGATTATAGTCAAACATGAAGCTTATTTAGTGGCCACATGTTTATAGTCAAACATGAAGCTTATTTAGTGGGGGTGGGGTTGGCGGGTGGTTAATTTTTTTAATTTTGTTTGAGTTCAAGAACCAATTTTCAAAGCTGAGTTCTTATGAACTTCTAGAAATAGAGAGTCCAATTTTCACAATAGTCTGGTTTTTATGAACATTTTATTACCATTTAAAATTTACTGAACAATGACAAAAGAAAAATCTAGTCTGGTACTCTGGTTTCTATGCATGAATACATTAGAAATTAGAAATTGAAGGTTTTTTTACGTTTCTAATATTCCTTTTTCATATTTTTTGAATTCATTTCTAATTAAATTGAAACAAAATTCAGATGATTGTAAAAACAAATCCTTAAATCCAATGTGGCTGAGATTTAGTTAGATGATTATAGATATTTCAAGGAGTCTCTATGCCAAAAACCATGCAAAACTGAGTCGAGACCCCAAAACGCGTTTTTAGAAAGAAAAAAAAACGTGATGGTTATTACACGATTTCGGCTAAAACTTACCCAAAAAATTTTTCTCAATTTTTTGCCACGATATTGAGAAAAAATATCTAATTCAACCCCAAAATGATGGGATTTTCTTGCTTCTAATATCGTTTTCCTTTTTTTCTGAATTAATATCTAATTAAATCAAAACAAGATTTAGATGATCGTAAAAACAAATCCTTAAATCTAACGTGGCTGAGATTTGGTTAGATGATTATAGATATTTCAAGGAGTCTTTATGCCAAAAACCATTCATAACTGAGTCGAGGCCATGAAACACGTTTTTAGCAAAAAAACTGTGATGGTTAGTACACGATTTCAGCTAAAACTGACCCAAAATTTTTTTTCCTCAATTCTTTGCGACAATACTCAGAAAAAATATATGATTCAACGTCAAAAAGATTGACGAGATTTTCTTGCTTCTGATATCGTTTTTTCATTTTTTTCCGAATCAATTGCTAATTAAATCGAAACATGATTTAGAAGCACGTAAAAACAAATCCTTATATCCAATGTGGCTAAGATTTGGTTCGATGAATATAGATATTTCAAGGAGTCTTTGCGCCAAAATTCATGAATAATTGAGCCGGCACTCCGACACACTTTTTTAGCCAAAAACCGTGATGTTTGCAAAAACTGAACCGAGAAGTTTTTCCTCAATTTTTTGCCACAATACTCAGAAAAAATATATAATTCAACGACAAAAAATTGAAGGGTTATTTTACGATTCTAATATCGTTTTTCCATGTTTTCTGAATTCATTTCTAATTAAATCGAAACAAAATTCAGATGATCGTAAAAACAAATCCTTAAATCCAATGTGGCTGAGATTTGGTTAAATGATTATAGATATTTCAAGGATTCTTTATGCCAAAAACCATGCAAATATGAGTCGAGGCCCTGAAACGCGTTTTTAGAAGAAAAAAAATGTGATGGTTAGTACACGATTTCGGCTAAAAACTGACCCGAAAATTTTTTTTCTCAATTTTTGCCACTATACTCAGAAAAAATATATAATTCGACGCCAAAAAGATTGTTTCAGGCTTCTAATATCGTTTTTCCATTTTCTTCCCAAATTAATTTCTAATTAAATGGAAACAAGACTCAGATGCTTGTAAAAACAAATCCTTAAATCCAATGTAGTTGAGATTTTGTTTGATGAATATAGATATTTCAAGGAGTTTTTGTTCCAAAATTCCTGCAAAATTGAGCCAGGACTCCGGGATGCATTTTCAGCAAAAAACTGTGATGGTTAGTACACGATTTTGGCTAAAAACTGACCTGAAAAATTTTTTCTCAATTTTTTGCCACGATACTCAGAAAAAATATATAATTCAACCCAAAAATGTCTCTTGCTTCTAATATCGTTTTCCGTTTTTTCTAAATTAATATCTAATTAAATCAAAACAAGATTTAGATGATCATAAAAACAAATCCTTAAATATAATGTGGCTGAGATTTGGTTAGATGATTATAGATATTTTAAGGAGTCTTTATGCTAAAAATCATTGATAACTGAGTCGAGGCCTTGAAACGCATTTTTAGCAAAAAAACCGTGATGGTTAGTACACGATTTCAGCTAAAACTAACCAAAAAATTTTTTTCCTCAATTCTTTGCCACAATACTCAAAAAAATATATATAATTCAACGCCAAAAAGATTGACGAGATTTTCTTGCTTCTAAAATCGTTTTTTCATTTTTTTCCGAATCAATTGCTAATTAAATCGAAACAAGATTCAAAAGCACTTAAAAACAAATCCTTATATCCAATGTGGCTGAGATTTGGTTCGATGAATATATAGTAATTTCAAGGAGTCTTTGCGCCAAAATTCATGAATAATTGAGCCGGGACTCCGGGACACTTTTTTAGCAAAAAATCGTGATGGTTAATACGCGAATGCGGCTTAAATTTTGCAAAAACTGAACCGGGAAGTTTTTCCTCAATTTTTTTCCACAATACTCAGATAAAATATATAATTCAATGACAAAAAAATTGAAGGGTTTTTTACGATTCTAATACCGTTTTTCCAAGTTTTCTAAATTCATTTCTAATTAAATCGAAACAAAATTCAGATGATCGTAAAAATAAATTCTTAAATCCAATGTGGTTGAGATTTGGTTTGATGATTATAGATATTTCAAGGAGTCTTTATGCCAAAAACCATGAAAATCTGAGTCGAGACCCTGAAACGCGTTTTTAGATTAAAAAAATGTGGGGGTTAATACACGATTTCGGCTAAAAACTGACCCGAAAATTTATTTTCTCAATTTTTTGCCACAATACTCAGAAAAAATATATAATTAGACGTCAAAAAGATTGACGGGATTTTCAGGCTTCTAATATCGTTTTTCCATTTTCTTCCCAAATTAATTTCTAATTAGATGGAAACAAGACTCAGATGCTTGTAAAGTCAAATCCTTATATCCAATGTAGTTGAGATTTTGTTCGATGAATATAGATATTTCAAGGAGTTTTTGTTCCAAAATTCATGCAACATTGAGCCAGGACTCCGGGATGCATTTTCAGTCAAAAACCGTGATGGTTAGTACACGATTTTGATGCACGTAAAAACAAATCCTTATATCCAATGTGGCTGAGATTTGGTTCGATGAATATATATATTTCAAGGAGTCCTTGCGCCAAAATTATTGAATAATTGAGCCGGGACTCTGGGACACTTTTTTAGCCAAAAATCATGATGTTTAGTATGCGAATTCGGCTTAAATTTTGCAAAAACTGAACCGGGAAGTTTTTCCTCAATTTTTTTGGTAGAATACTCAGAAAAAATATATAATTCAACGACAAAAAAATTGAAGGGTTTTTTACGATTCTAATATCGTTTTTCCATGTTTTCCGAATTCATTTCTAATTAAATCGAAACAAAATTCAGATGGTCGTAAAAACAAATCCTTAAATCCAATGTGGCTCAGATTTGGTTTGATGATTATAGATATTTCAGGGAGTCTTTATGCCAAAAACCATGCAAATCTGAGTCGAGGCCCTGAAACGCGTTTTTAGAAGAAAAAAAATGTGATGGTTAGTACACGATTTCGGTTAAAAATTGACCCGAAAATTTTTTTTCTCAATTTTTTGCCACAATACTCAGAAAAAATATATAATTCGAAGCCAAAAAGATTGACGGGATTTTCAGGCTTCTAATATCGTTTTTCCATTTTCTTCCCAAATTAATTTTTAATTAAATGGAAACAATACTCAGATGCTTGTAAAAACAAATCCTTGTATCCAATATAGTTTAGATTTTGTTCGATGAATATAGATCCAATGTAGTTGAGATTTTGTTCGATGAATATAGATATTTCATGGAGTTTTTGTTCCAAAATTCATGCAAAATTGAGCCAGGATTCTGGGTTGCGTTTTTAGCCAAAAACCATGATGGTTAGTACGCGAATTCGGCATAAATTTTGCAAAAACTAAACCGGGAAATTTTTTTCTCAAATTTTTTGCCACAATACTTAGAAAAAATATATAATTCAACGACAAAAAAATTGAAGAGTTTTTTACGATTCTAATATCGTTTTTCCATGTTTTCTAAATTCATTTCTAACTAAATCGAAACAAAATTCAGATAATCGTAAAAACAAATCCTTAAATCCAATGTGGCTGAGATTTGGATTGATGATTATAGATATTTCAAGGATTTTTTATGCCAAAAACCATGCAAATCTGAGTTGAGACCCTGAAACGCGTTTTTAGCAGAAAAAACTGTGATGGTTAATATATGATTTCGGCTAAAAACTGACGCGAAAATTTTTTTCCTCAATTCGTTCCCACAATACTCAGAAACAATATATAATTCAACGCCAAAAAGATTGACGAGATCTTCAGCCTTCTAATATCGTTTTTCCATTTTCTTCCCAAATTAATTTCTAATTAAATGGAAACAAGACTCAGATGCTTGTAAAAACAAATCCTTATATCCAATGTAGTTGAGATTTTGTTCGATGAATATATATATTTCAAGGAGTTTTTGTTCCAAAATTCATGCAAAATTGAGTCAGGACTCCGGGATGCGTTTTTAGCCAAAAACCGTGATGGTTAGTACACGATTTTGGCTAAAAACTGACCCGAAAAATTTTTTCTCAATTTTTTTGCCACGATACTGAGAAAAAATATATAATTCAACCCCAAAATGACGGGATTTTCTTGCTTCTAATATCGTTTTCCTTTTTTTCTGAATTAATATCTAATTAAATCGAAACAAGATTTAGATGATCGTAAAAACAAATCCTTAAATCTAATGTGGCTGAGATTTGGTTAGATGATTATAGATATTTCAAGGAGTCTTTATGCCAAAAACCATTCATAACTGAGTCGAGGCCATGAAACGCGTTTTTAACAAAAAAACTGTGATGGTTAGTACACGATTTCAGCTAAAACTGACCCAAAATTTTTTTTTCCTCAATTCTTTGCCACAATACTCAGAAAAAATATATAATTCAACGCCAAAAAAGATTGACGAGATTTTCTTGCTTCTAATATCGTTTTTCCATATTTTTTCCGAATCAATTGCTAATTAAATCGAAACAAGATTCAGATGCACGTAAAAACAAATCCTTATATCCAATGTGGCTGAGATTTGGTTCGATGAATATAGATATTTCAAGGAGTCTTTGCGCCAAAATTCATGAATAATTGAGCCGGGACTCCGGGACACTTTTTTAGCCAAAAACCGTGATGGTTAGTACGCGAATTCGGCTTAAATTTTGCAAAAACTGAACCGGGAAGTTTTTCCTCAATTTTTTGCCACAATACTCAGAAAAAATATATAATTCAACGACAAAAAAATTGAAGGGTTTTTTACGATTCTAATATCGTTTTTCCATGTTTTCTGAATTCATTTCTAATTAAATCGAAACAAAATTCAGATGATCGTAAAAATAAATCCTTAAATCCTGTGTGGCTGAGATTTGGTTTGATGATTATAGATATTTCAAGGAGTCTATAGGCCAAAAACCATGCAAATCTGAGTCGAGACCCTGAAACGTATTTTTAGAAGAAAAAAATGTGATGGTTAATACACGATTTCGGCTAAAAACTGACCCGTAAATTTTTTTCTCAATTTTTTGCCACAATACTCAGAAAAATTATATAATTCGACGCCAAAAAGATTGACGGGATTTTCAGGCTTCTAATATCGTTTTTCCATTTTCTTCCCAAATTAATTTCTAATTAAATGGAAACAAGACTCAGATGCTTGTAAAAACAAATCCTTATATCCAATGTAGTTGAGATTTTGTT
The DNA here is from genome assembly GCA_001974825.2 of Corchorus olitorius. Taxonomy (NCBI): domain Eukaryota; kingdom Viridiplantae; phylum Streptophyta; class Magnoliopsida; order Malvales; family Malvaceae; genus Corchorus; species Corchorus olitorius. The sequence continues at coordinate 6,302 of AWUE01016509.1, forward strand.
CGATGAATATAGATATTTCAAGGAGTTTTTGTTCCAAAATTCATGCAAAATTGAGCCAGGACTCCGGGATGCGTTTTTAGCCAACAACCGTGATGGTTAGTACACGATTTTGGCTAAAAACTGACCCGAAAATTTTTTCTCAATTTTTTGCCACGATACTGAGAAATAATATATAATTCAACCCCAAAATGACGGGATTTTCTTGCTTCTAATATCGTTTTCCATTTTTTCTGAATTAATATCTAATTAAATCGAAACAAGATTTAGATGATCGTAAAAACAAATCCTTAAATCTAACGTGGCTGAGATTTGGTTAGATGATTATAGATATTTCAATGAGTCTTTATGCCAAACACCATTCATAACTGAGTCGAGGCCATGAAATGCGTTTTTAGCAAAAAAACCGTGATGGTTAGTACACGATTTCAGCTAAAACTGACCAAAAAAATTTTTCCCTCAATTCTTTGCCACAATACTCAGGAAAAAATATATAATTCAACGCCAAAAAGATTGACGAGATTTTCTTGCTTTTCAGCGCCAAATAAATTGAAGGGTTTTTCACGAGCGCCAAATAAATTTAAAGGTTTTTCACGATTCTAATATCGTTTTCCCTTTTTTTTTAAGAATTTATTTCTAATTAAATCGAAACAAGATTTAGATGCTCATAAAAACAAATATTTTTTTAAGGGAACATAAAAACAAATCCTTAAATCCAATGTGACTGACTGAGATTTGGTTAGATAAATATAGATATTTCAAAGAATCTTTCTACCAAAAATCATGCAAAACTGAGTTGGGGCTCCGAAACGCGTTTTTAGCCAAAAACCGGTTAGTACACGATTTCTTATAAAACTGACTAGAAAAGTTTTTTCTCAATTGTTTGCCACGATACTAAAAAAATAATATAATTCAACATCAAAAAAATTGAAGGGTTTTTCATACTTCTAATATCATTTTTCCATTTTTTCCGAATTAATTTCTAATTAAATCGAGACAAGATTTAGATACTCGTAAAAACAAATTCTTAAATCCAATGTTACTAAGATTTGGTTAAATGATGTAAAGTATTAGACCAATTTTTTTTATTGTTTTGGAAAGAATATTGAAGCACTGCTTTGGAAAAATCACTCAATTATAATCGTGGGAAACTTGCCAAACGAAAGCAAACCAAAATTTTTTTTTCCTTGGCATAAGAAACTTTAATCTTTGACATCCTCGGCATAAGAGAACTTTTTTAAACATGTAAAGTATTAAATTAATTTTTTTCCTAAATGCCCATAATTTATTTAAATTAAATATATTTAAATCGTAAATAATAAGTATTTCAAATAATTATGGGGAGTAGATTATTATAATTATATTTTGTATTTACAATATCTTTACATAATTAAAATAAAAAGTTTCATAACTGTAAATTATAATATTATGATTAAATATATTATAATCGAAAAAAATTATTAGAAGTAAATTATTAATTACAATTATAGTGGATTACTCTCTCTGTTCCTATTTATTTGTCATCCCCTGGTCAAACAATTTCAACTTTGACCATTAGTTAAAAGAAAAATATATAGAACTAAAATTTCAAAAAATATACTTTGAAAAGTTTGAGTTTCAAAGTTTATGAGTATTATTTTAAAATTTTATTTTGGTTTATATTTTTTAAAAAAAATGGTCAAAGTTGAAATTGTTTGATCAGGGTGATGACAAATAAAAAGGGACGAAAAGAGTATTAATATCTTTCTATAATTAAAAAAATTTTAATATTAGATTTACAATATCGATCTTTCCATAATTAATAAAAAGATTGAATCATCTAAAAAAATTAAAAAAAGTTTAATGATTAAAAAGAATACTTAAAAAATTATTATACAATAATACTAAGGGTATTTATGAATTTTCCCAATTAAAATTTTTGAAAATTCGTCATTTTATATAGTAGTAAGATAAGATAGTAAAATAAGAGATAGATTAATATTATGAATTCTCAAAATGAAAATTGCAGAAAATTTTGCAGTCTGCTCTTCGTTACAATCACATAATTTAAGAGCTTGTATTGCCATTTCTCTTGCAAAAACGAAGCTCAACAGGATTTGCATTTGGGTGCACTGGTGGGTTATTGTAAGTCAAATCAATCTCTTATTTGGCTTTTCTAGCTACATGCATTATTGTTTGGATTTTTTATGTTGATGAACGAATCTGTAGACTTTTTTTTTTTACATACAGTCTTATTTTTCCATATATATACTTGTTAGAATTAACAATCTTATTTTAATAACTTTGGTGTTGCTTTCTTATTTTCATTGCTTATTACTTTGTTTTCAACTTCAAGAAATTGACTCTCTAATTACTTGATAAAAGTCGTAACTTGCTAGACAATTGATTGAATTCCCTTTGGTTGCAATTGAATAAAAAATAATGCAATTGAATTCCATTTTCCGTCAACCCAACTCCTTATATTACTTTTAGAATTTAGAATGGGTTTGAAGAGAAGTGGTGGGAGAAGAGTAAAAGCATGCTTTGGTTGAATAACCTCATGTCATCAACTCATCATGCACCATATTAGAGAAACTCAAAACATACGATGTGTTGTTCTAGTAATGGATGGGTGTAAAAGTAAGACTTTATAGGCAGTTCCTATCAAACTTTTTCTGTATAAGATGATTTTTTTTTTTTTTGGAATCTATCAAATCACCATTACTAAGTTATGTTCCAACTTTGATATATACAAATTACCAAAATTAGACTCTGTGAAATTTGCTATTTGTATATATAGCTTTATCCATATTTCATCTTTTTGAGTTTCAAATTTGTTCTTCTTGTTTATTATAATACTTTTTCTATAGGTTGAAATATTTTTGTAGCATGATATTCTATTCGTAACTTGACAAATTTCAAGTTGAATCTCAATTATGGTTATCCAATATTGGTTATCAATTTTCTTCATGAGACTAACTAACGGATAAAAATCCTCTCCCCCCTTTTTTGTGCCCCATCTACTAAATAATGACACGTATCCTTTTTCAGTTTTTAATGTTATTCCTTGTTTGTCTAGTTAAATTAAATTTTATATTTTCATTCTAAAACCCTATGAGGAATGTATTAAAATTTAGGACTAACTCTTATATATAGTTATTTGTTGTTAATTTGGGGCTAAACCTAGAGCTGTTCAAGGGCCGGGCTACCCGCCCAAGCCCGTAAGCCCGCCCGATATTTTAAAGGGCTTGGACAAGAATTTTAAGCCCATTGGATGGATTTGGACAAAAATATTAAGCCCGTTTATTAAATGGGCCGGGCTTGGGTATAAGAGTAAAAGCCCAAGCCCGGCCCGGCCCGATTAAGGAAATATACTTGTTTTTAGTTTTTATTTGTTGATATATAATATATATTAAATATAATTTATACGTACACCGTATGTTAGATAAGAAAAAGATGAATAATATATATAGAAAATCTTATTATCAATGAGAATAGTATGTTATAGGTAGTATATATTATATTTTATATTTACAATTATATTTATATAATTAATTAATATAATTTAATTCTTAAAATAATTATTAAAAAAATATTAAACGGGTTTTTGGACGGGTCTTGGTCTAAGTATTTGATAAATGGGCCGGGCTTGGACAAAAGTTTGAGGCCCGTTTTATAAATGGGCCGGGCTTGGGCAACACTAATGGCCTTAGTCTCAAGGCTAGGCCCAGCCCGAACCCGGCCCGGCCCGGCCCATGAACAGGTCTGCCTAAACCTGGTTTTAATCGGGATTTTTACTATTTGCTAAAACTCGAAAACAAACAAGGTATAATACCAGGGACACGTGGCATAATTTGGTGGATGGGGCACAGTGGGACACGAAAAATGGGGGAAGAGGATTTTAATTCCTAACATTACAATATTATTATACATATAGGAGGGAAGGAGATCGAATACTAGTCCTCACAAGATATTTAAATTTCTTTCCTCGGTAGAAAAGAGTGAGAAACAATGTTGTAAATTTTCTGCAAGGGGAAAGAAGATATTTCAAATGGGAGAAACAAACATTTTCTTATATAAATGGCTGTTTAAATCCAGGTAACAGGCAAGATACAACAGGCTGAGTGTGGATAGCTTTTCCATGTGCATTATTGCAAATGACTTGAAGTGTCTTTGTTAATGGAAGAGTAGAAAGGGTTATATTCACATTTTCTATGGTAATTCTAGTACACCCTCCAGAATTACTACTACAATCCAAATAAATTGCTTGTTCATCTGAAGAAGTTCCATGAATTCCCCTGTATGTCACATCACTAACAGCTACTGCTTGTCCCTGTATAATTTTTAAAAAAAAAAACACACAAAATCCATCAAATTTTCCGAAATCACCATATCGAAATCTCTAAATATGAAGTTATATGAGACGTATATATACCTTATCTGAGCAAGTGTGAGCTTTGCCATTGCAGTAATGCTGGTCTATTTCTATAGGGTATCGAGTGTTTATTAGTGTAATTTCTTCAAAAGAAATTGTCCTTGCATACCCTGATCCTCCCTGTACAAAAACAAATGCGTTCGACATAAGTTGTTTTTTCTTAGATTTTAATCCAAATAGGCAAAATATGTACATGGGAACTTTTGTTTCTTTTAAGTTTTACCGGTGCTGTCTTGATTCTTGCCCCATTCTTAGTTGCATTGAAAATAACATCTCTAACATACACCTGCTCCACGTTTTCCTTCTTCCCACCTTCTCCTAGACTTCCAATGCTACGAAAATTCGTAGGCCAAACATTATTAAATTCAGACAAAACTCTTCTTCTTCTGCTATATATAAGATCATGAAACTTAATTAAGATCAAAAAAGTAAAATCAAATTATTAATAGCAACCTGATTCCATGACCTGGTCCGCATGTAATTTTAGTAATATTGATGTTAGAAGAGCCACCTTTTATAGCAATGCAATCATCCCCTGTCATGAATTTCGTCAGGAAGTGAATCCAAATTAGTCGATCGCGAATACCATCATTAACTTTAAAGTATACTCCTATTAGTAAAAGAAAATTAGGGTTAATTAATTAAGATTATGATTTTCAACATACCAGTTCCAATGAAACAGTTAGATACGAAAACTTGGGTCGATCCCGAAATATCAATTCCATCGGTATTAGGACTATCACCAGGTGCATATATGTGAAGATTTGATATCGATACCCCATTGCTATGGTGTACACCAATATGATTATTTTGGCTATTTAGGTGAGTGAGTCCATCGAGTTTTAGGTTATTACAGTCATGGAAGTGTAGAGCCTGAAACACACATTACCAAATCAATTAATTAATACATATTATTATTGTTACAATAATATGAACTTCGTCAAAAAGAATAAAAGAAAAGAGGAGACTAATTAATTACCGTGGGTCTTTTGGTACCCTTGCCCTGAAAATTATTTTATTATAGAATTAAGAACAAAAAAGAAAAATCTCGTTAGTCTTATTGAAATTAACTCCGTATGTTAACAAAAATTGTGTGATTGAGTAAATATATAATTAATTACCTGGGCCCACCAAGAAGCACCATTGCCATTGATTTGGCCTGAACCATAAAGGAAAAGACCATTCACTTCCCTGAAGCATAACCAGCACTCCGTGCTACCTTTCCATGCAGTAGCTTCGGGGGCCACAACATTACCCAAAATCTGTTGGAATATTAGAATTTATTACCCTATCAATTATTGTCATAATTAGCCTTTTAATATTATATTAAACATAATCATGGTAATTAGAAGAGATTGGACGATAAATGACATGTAGTGCAATATTGGGTTCCATTAGGCTATCGGGCATTTGTCTTGCTGGTAGAATACTGAACTTTTAGTTTTAAGTGATTAGAATTCGATCCCTAACAACCAGTGTACCATTGAAGTATATACGTCTTTTTTGTCATTATTTTCATTTTAAACGTTAAAAAAAAAAACTTTTAATATATAGTACAATTTAGACAAAAAATGCATCGTATGATATTGGTTTTTTTTTTCTTTTTAAATTTAATATAATACCTTAATCTGAATATTGCTGGAACTGCAAGGACCTGATAAATCAGATTGAGAAATTAAAAAGGTTTTTGATGCCGGTATTTCAAGTGTTACTGTTCCTCCTTTTGTTTCACATAGAGCTTGCCATGCTTTTAGAAAAGCCTATATATCAAAGAAATATTATTAGTAATTATAATAAGTATAAGATTTTTTTTTAATAATGGAAGTGAAATAATAATTAAACGGAAAGCTTGAGAAGATTTTTAGTTTTTTACCCCAGAGTCGTCTGTCTTGCCATCTCCAACAGCTCCAAAGTTGACAATATCAAAGTTATTACTTTGCCCTTCTCCAACGTCCAAATGGGATGAACCAATTAATAATGCTATTAGAAAAATGACGAGTGCTTCCTACATTAATTTAGAGAGGAAATAAGTAAAATAAATATGAGCTAACTATATATAAATTTCGTGTTATCTAGTAAAATGAAATGGAAATGGAAATGGAAATAAAAGAGAATTTTCTTTTTTTTTTAATGTGAAGAGCTACAGTTCTCACCATTTCTTTTCCTTTTTTTCTAAAAAAAAAAGAATCTCAAAAAAATTGAAGAAGAAATCAAGAAGAATCTTTTGTTTTGTACTTACACTGGTAATATGTATCTTCTATATATAATATGAATTCTCAGGGTTGAGCAATGACCATTATGGGTTAAAATTATATAGAAATTAATGTACCAAAAAAATTATATAGAAATTAGCAATTAATTAATTAATTCCCATAATGCTTTTGATTAATATGGAATGGTACCTTTTATTTATTATCTTTTGTTTTGTTATGGCATAGGCACAAAATAATGTTGCTATAATTTCCTTAGAAAGGCCCATATAATTAACCAAAAAGTTAACTAAGATTAATTAAATTAGTGCTGGCATAATCTAAAATGGATTTCAATAATTAAATGCTCTTATTCATTTTTATGGGTAAATTTTGGAGAAATTATTACATCAACCAGTTCTATCACATCATTCATGATCCCGACTAATGAAATTGTGACAATTTGAATTTTTCGTACAATTACTAAAGCCCTAGCAAATCAATGTCCTGAATTTCGGGACTTACCCAGTAAATCTCACCTAATAAAACTTGGCATAATTAAACCTGTTGCTAAATTTGTGCCTTAATTTTATAAATAATTTTCAGTTGTCATAATTTTATTGGTCAGAACCATAGATGATGTGGTGGAAGTGGTTCATCTAATAATTTCTCCAAATTTATGTGTTATCCAACACTAATATACAATACTATCAGGCATTTGACCTCGTGCTAGAGTGATGGACTCTTAATTCGAGTGGCTAGGGTTCAATCTCTAGCATCCTCAAATACCATATAATTAACATGGCATTAGGCACAAAAATAGGTTGCTATATAATTTCCTTATAAATTCCCATATATAAGCAATTAATTAAAAACTTAACTAAGATTAATTAATCAGTGCTGGCATAATGTAAAATGGATTTCAACAATCGAATGCTCTTATAAATTTATTTCTGGATGGGCATATTTAGGTGTTATCCAACATTAATATACCATAGCTATTCCTGTAATTAATTAATTACTGAAAATTAAAAATTACAGACAATTTACCAAAGACAATTTTGTTCATTTCTTCAATAAACCAATAGTTTGACTTACCAAGGACATTTTTGTCCAGCCAAAGAAAACAATAGGGCTTATTAAAAAAAAAAAAAGCCTCAAAATATCAAATAAGTTCATGAACTTTAATTTTGGCCAATTAAGCTCTGAAAAACTCAATTTTGGCCAAATAAGTTTTTCTACCATTAGTTTATAGTTTAGGGTAAATGCCACGTCAGTTTAGAGTAAATTTTTTAAAAAAATGAAAAAAAAAACTATTGGCATGAAAAAAATAAGTTTTCTGTAAATGACTTCACATTTTTTTAAAATTTTTTTTCTTTTCAAGAAAATTTACCCTCAATTAACGTGTCATTTTCAGGCCACGTGGCATGTTGGTATGGATTTTTCTCACAACATCAAGGTTTATCTAGCTTTATTTAAGAGTTCAAGAGGTGCAATTGATCATAATTGAAGTTCAATGGCTTATTTGTCGGTTTGCATAAAGTTCAATGGTGAAAAAGTATATTAAACCAAAACAATTGGGGATTTTAACTTTCTTTCTATTAAGTCAATTTTTTTTTTTTAAAGGCTAATCAAAGTTTTTATTACGATAGAAGCACTAGTAAAGTGCAAGAAACAGAACAAAGTAGAAAAAACAGAGCACACGAAAGCATAAAATGAAGCATTCGACAGAAAAGCAAGGCTAACAAAGCAGAAAACAGCAAGATTGGAACAGTAGAATCCATAGCAAGTGCACCCGCTTCAAGAATATTACCAGCAATCCCCCTTCAGTAGCCATTTCAATCTTGATTTTTGCTACCAAAACTATTCAAACAATCTATACTGCCTCCACAAATCACCAAACTCACTTCAAAGACCCTCATCAATATTCCTTCCTGCAAATTCAACTCAAAAAAATAAATCCCTCTTCCAACGAATCACTCCTAATGAAGTCAGCTCTCTCAAAAACAATGAACCATTCTTAAATTAAGTTCCAAAGTCAGTTTAACGCTTTCCTCACATCAGCTACAAACCACACTCCGTAATTTAAAGAATGTCAAACTTCTCCTTGAGATCCAATATCTTAATCCAAATAACTCCCCTGCCTACTTCAACCAGTTCTAAAAAAGAAAAGCTTTGTATTGTAATTTCTTGTCTATATATAATCCCAATCCAGTCAGAACCGAAATTTCATCGTATATCAAACAAATTTACATAATACAAATTCCAAGCTTTGATGTTATTTATGTGTCAGATTCCATAAATAAGAGAAATATTTGCTGCCTGAAATTAAATTTGGTTTATGTTTAAAACTAAACTATCATCACTACAACAAAAATGCAGTATACCCACCAACTTATACCCATTAATTCAGTTTTTCCATAGCTATAAGTTGGTGGAAACAGCATTCGTGGGTATTTTCATCTCAGTCCGTCACAAATGTTCGCGGCTATATTGCATTTGTGTTTGTAGTGCATATTTAGAACATAATATATATATATATATATATATAATTTAAAATAATTAACTTATATTACATTATATTATATTATATATTTTATATATAAAAGATTTGGATGCTCGTAAAAATAAATTCTTCAATCCAATGTAGCTGAGATTAGATTAAATGATTATGGATATCTCAAAGAGTCTTGGCGCCAAAAATTATGCTAAATTTAGCCGGGGCCCCGGAACGCGTTTTTAGCCAAAAACTGTGATGATTATTATTACACGATTTCGGCTAGAATTTTGCAAAAATTGATTCGAAAGTTATTTCCTCAATTTTTATCCACAATACTCATAAAAATTATATAATTCAACGCCAAAAAAATTGAAAGGTTTTTCATGCTTCTAATATCGTTTTTCCTATTATTTTCCGAATTAATTTCTAATTAAATCGAAACATGATTCAAAAATCCTTAAATCCAATATGGCTAAGATTTGGTTAGATGAATGTAGATATTTCAAGGAGTCTTGGCGCAAAAAATCATGCAACACTGTACCGGGCCCCGAAACGCGTTTTTAGCCAAAAACCGTGATTTTGACTAACGTACACGATTTCGGCTAATATTTTGCAAAAATTTACCAGAAATTTTTTTCCTAAATTTTTGTCTAAAATACTCATAATATATATAATTCAACTCCAAAAAGATTAGCGTACTTTTCTCACTTTCAATATCGTTCTTTATATTTTCTGGAATTAATTTCTAATTAAATCGAAACAAGATTCATATGCTCGTAAAAACAAATCCTTGAATGCACTGTGGCTGAGATTTAATATAGATATTTCGACGAGTTTTGACGCTAAAAATCATGCAAAACTGAGCCGGGACTCCGAAACGCGTTTTTGGCAAAAAAACCAGTGATGGTTAGTACAAGATTTCGGCTAAAATTTTGCAAAA